>OMLB01013628.1:3902-24867 GCA_900302555.1 Myripristis jacobus
CTGCCCCGCCTACTCCACTCCACCCAGCCTCACCATGTATGTTCTGATTTCCACTTTTAACAAGACACACGCAGCCCTCTGGCAAGACACACACACACACACACACACACACTAATACTCTTGCTGCCATGTGAGCAGTGCGTTTGAAGGTAATATTGACTAAGGCAGAATGAGCAGCAGAGTGTCCTCAGGGAGCAATGTGTCCTTGATGCCAGGACATCTATAATCTTTTTTCTACTGTGTGTGTAAGTGTGTTCATGCACGTATGTGTGGGTTTGCGCGGGTGAGTGACTGAGAGACATTGTTGTATTGCATCTGCAAACCACACTGAAAAAGTGTCTACTGCAGCTTCTTTGATAACAGTTGCAAAGAATTTAATGCCACTGTGATTTCTTTTTACATGTATTATTTTGCTGCCAGTAGAAGTACAAGAAATAACATCAAAGAACAGGAAAAAATGTTTATTGTCATGTTAAGAATAGCTACATATAGGACTGGATCAGTTTTGCCCTTATGCTCCGCTTTTTGTCTGTGTGTGTGTGTGTTCGAGGAAACCAGGACAGGCTTATGTAAGGTCGTCTTCACCAATAAAAATTTAATAAAGTTGCTATACCTCTCCTATTACATATTTAGTGCAGCAAAAAATGCTTCCTTTCCTTCAGCATGCTGTTATACTTAACATCTAGTCTAATCATTGTCCCTAGCAAGCTAAGCAAGTTTTTCAGCCTACTAAGTCTCCAATCAAGACATGTGAATCTCTTGCTATCCCAGTGTTTCTACTTTATTTGTGGGCTCCTGCTGTGTGATTTCTGCCAGAGTGCCTGTTCTGTACAGTGCCATGGCCCTTTTCTGGTGATGACACATCAACGCAATCAAGTAGCAGTTTATTTGATCTCGACTCTCTTGCTCCTTAGCTGACCGTCTGCTTTAATCTCCTCTGCAGAGAGCATGGCAATGTTAGGCTGGATTGCTGGTTAGCATTACCAACTCAACCCTCAGCAAATATAGCTCAGGGCAACCTCACTCTCCTTGGACTGTTGTCGTAGAAGTCCTGAAATGTGTGTAGTCAGCTATTGAGCTGTTCTTAATTAGGGAAAGCCTTTTGGTAGTCATGTAACTACTTTTGTAATTTGTTAAGCAGTACGAGTGGGGGCATGATTATCATCTTGTAATATGGGCACCTCTGGAGGGATGAAAATGTGTATGCACTATAGGTGGACCTTGTCCTGTGAAAAAGCCTCCTTAGCTATATGAAGGTAAAGTCAATGTCACATTGATTTATAGTGACCTACTTTGTACAGCATAAATTACAATATATAAGCAAAGTCTGCAGATACTGTTTTGACTTTCCAATATGTCAGTTTTTTGAGACATGTTCCCACTTAGAGTTTCAGGGCAATTCAGTCACAAATACATGAGTTTTGATTTCTTGAACAGTGTGGAAATAAAGCAGAACTTCATTTCCCATCTTCATTTGCCTGATATCTGATGTAAATCTGGAAAACAACCTTGAAACCATTTGCAACCTGGATAGTAGATGAAGTTTTGGTTTGTTTCAGTCCTTATCAACAGAGAACTTCCAGGATGACTGCTGAAGCTGCATCTGACAGTATACAAATTTGTGATCCCGTGTCCCCACTGCAGACAGTGGACAATCATACATTGATGTATTTATTTATGAATGTGGAAGACATAAATAAGATATGAATAAGGAAACGGGGAAGGGAACAGTGCAGTATATTTTGATTATAGGAGCATGTACTTCTTGGTTCAGTTGGTATCTGCTTGAGCAGAGCTAGCAGCTGTATACCAGAAGTGGATTCCAGCAAAATGGATTTCCTCCCTATACGCTCATGCAGAGCAATCATCAGACATAATGGCTTCCTAATGACTTGTAATGATATGGCTGCCCATGCCATAACAGATCTGCCACCATGGTCAGTTGGAAACAAACATTGTTTGTGAATGCTTTTTTTGGGTTCAACCCATATAATAAGATAAATATTGGACGTTTGGGCCCACATCACAATGGTTTTGCTAATTAATGCTAATTAATTAATAAAATTGTCATTTTTTGCTCCTTTGTAGAACTCTAAAGAAAGTCCATTCACTCCATTAGAGAATGCTGCTACAAAGCTGCACGAGTTACAGTAGCTTGCTTTGTGTTATAGTGTTATAGTTGTAGTGTGTACAGTATGTGTTATAGTCTTATAGATAGACCTCACCAGTGTTTCCGTTGGTTCATCAGGGTGACACTTGGCATTCACATATAATCTAATTCATATTCAGTGATGTGAGTTGATTTGGGTAACCAGGCGTTCCATTTTTCTTGGGAATGTCACGTGTTTCACGTAGTTATCCCAACCTGCTATGAAACATTTATGACTTGTCCTATGTTTTAAATGAGCTGATTGTAGTGTAGCAGAAATGGTAATGAGCAGCACAGTTTGAAATCTGGTTTTGGGGTTGCTGTTTGAATTTACTGTCTTTTCCAGATTAAAATTTAGGTCAATTTTAAACTTAAAGTTTTTGTCACAAAGTTACTTTTTGTGTAGTTGTACTGTGCTTTTATAGTGGGGTTTTCATAGAGAGTGAATGCTAAAACAGTGAAGATTTTTTTTTGCCATGCCATCAATAATTACTGCTACTGCTGACTAGCAGTTTTTTAGACCGTGACCTTAGCTCACTTGAGTAGGCCAGGCTGACCTTCTGACGTTGATAATTCATTGGAAGAGGAGCTTCTTAGCTGATATATACCATTTACATTTAAAAATATTCATTTTTTGTGCATTTGAGTGTGAATTTAAACTAATTACTAACCCTAACCGGCACCGATGCTCAGGAGTAGTTACATGCGTGGCCTAACTATTATCACCCTACTGTAGATCTCATGTCTCCTGCTCTCTCTCTGTATGGGTGACAGCTTCACTATATTAATACCTACTCTGAACATCCTAATGAATGCAAAACTTAGGATTGCACTGTAAATTGTTTAACAAGCGTCAAAATCCATGTCGGGAGGTGGTCGGGGGGTGGATGCGTCACATCTACACAGCTTTCAACCCAGAGACCAGAGTTTAATTCCTGCATGAAGCAAGTACGGTGTTTGTTTCTGCATGTTTATTATTGTCCTTCACCAAGTATTTTTGGTGCTGAAACATAACTAAGCTGTAACCATTCTGACGCTGGCCATGGTTGATGGCATATTTCCTGCTGCTGGTAGTATGGTTGTGTTAGAGGGTTGGAACAAAGGACCTGTGTGGTCGTATGGGTTGGAGGACTTGTTGATTAATATCCATATATCTGGCGAACACTAATATTTGTTTAATTTAAAGCCCCTGCAGAACTAAACAGAGCTCCTGTTTGCATTCTTTTGCATATTAGTAATATTAGTATTTTGCATATTAATATCAGTCATTTAATTAATATTCATTTTGGAAGATTAAACATGCAATACAAGTGGATTCACATGGTTCTGAGACAATACTGCTCTAACAATATAACCTTTTTTGGGCACTATCATGATGCTCTCACTTTAGCCTTTTAATGCAGTGCTTCATTTTTGCAATAGGTTCTAGCTGGGTTGAGGGTTATAGACATGTCATTCCACAGTTTAATATTTGGGGACATGGCTTTTTGGTGGGAAACTGGGCCAGAGACAAAGCTGTTGTTGGCAAAACAACAATAGAATTTTTGGAGCAAATTGCCAAGCAGAGCAGCAGGTTTTGATTTATGATGATGTCCACCCACTGGCAGCTTGTTGCAATTAGTGATGTGGTTGAAGGGTCTGGCAGTCTAGCAGTGTTATATTTTGTTTTTGCCTTCTATTAATCTGTAATTTAATTCCTCTGTTTTTTGTTTACCGGAATCTTAGTGATACTGTATGTTTCCTCTCATTTGTGTTTCATACTCGACTGTGCTCTCTTCTTTTCCTCCCTCTGAACCCTCTTTTCTTCTCTCACTGGTGATGTCATCCTGTTAGCATATCACTTCCCCTCTTTTTTTCTCTGGCTGTCTCAGTTTTTCCTCTTCATATCCCTTTGACTCGCCTCACTCTGAGCTCTCTGCCTTGGAGACGAACCACGTCAATGACTGGGGTGGGTGACAGAGCTTCATGGGTTAGCTGTATTTGGACAAAGGACTTTTTAAAGGCCTGGTTTTAATTCCTGAATTCAGGTCAAGAGTATGGATGCCATAGAAACATAACAAATCCACTGGAACACAAACTCATATGGTCAGATGTGTATTATTTGCTTAGAAACCCAACTATTGCTGATGTGATATCATGCTTTTTTGATTCCAGTCTGATCAGCACAGATGTTGAATGATACTGAACTTGCACTGATATCAAATTGCACTACAAATGCCCTCAGTCACGAATAGTATCATTCATTCTAGCCTATGTAAGACTGATAATTAGCCCGCCCTGATAATGCAGTCTGATATTGTGAAGTGGAGGCTGATGTCACCCGTTTCTAATTGAGTAGTATGTTACTGTGCATTCCATTTCTTACTGGCAAAGCAAATTCTCCACCATAACTGTAATGCAGTTATTGTAAGGGTTTTAGTCCAAAATGCTCAGATAATTGCTTAAAAAATCATCCAAATAACTATTGTCTAAATGTATTTGTTTATTTTAATGAA
Source organism: Myripristis jacobus (assembly GCA_900302555.1). Taxonomy (NCBI): domain Eukaryota; kingdom Metazoa; phylum Chordata; class Actinopteri; order Holocentriformes; family Holocentridae; genus Myripristis; species Myripristis jacobus. The sequence continues at coordinate 8,547 of OMLB01013628.1, forward strand.
GGGCTCAAGATACATAGTAATTTTGATAAGTAAGTCAGAGTCTTTCAGTAGTCTCATTTTGGATTTAAAGTGTTCATGTATTCACCGCAAAACCTTGCACAGAAAACATCATGTCCATGCTCATGGCATGCTCATACATCCTCTCTTGTTCATCTCTAAGAAACAAAGAAAAATGCTGTTTGGCTGAATCCACGCTACCAAACATAAATGTGCACCTGTGATGAGCGCAAAATAAGTATGACAGTGATAAATACTCATCCACGACTAGTGCCTTTTAAAGCAGAGTGCATAATAGATTATGATGATGTTTGAACATTTTTTTAAAGTCCTTGCTGTTTTGATTGATACCACATGATGGCTCAAAGCAGGCGTTGTTACCAGTGTAGTCTGTGGCAAATGAACACAACTAAACCCAAATAAACTTTTTGCCTATGTCCCTCTCACTGGCAGGGGTTTGGGGCAGTCAGGTGGTGGTGCCCCAGAAGGTGAACGCTGTCCTGGGGAAGAATGTGACACTAGAGTGCAGGGTAGAGGTGGGTGCAAACCTAACTCTTACCCAGAGCTCCTGGGAGCGCCGTCTGCCTTCCGGCTCCGTCACAGTAGCAGTCTACAACCCAGAGTTTGGCATCTCCATCCCTCCAGAGTTTCTCCATCGCTTGTATTTTCGTTCACCCTCCTCCCATGATGCCACCATCATATTAGAGGACGTGGGCTTTGCTGACGTTGGAGTCTACACCTGCAAGGTGGCCACTTTTCCTCTGGGAAACACTCAGGCCTCCACCACTGTCAGTGTACTTGGTAAGTGTTTGTATTTACATGCATTTGTCTGTAGCTTCATGCAAAGAGTTGGGTACCTTTCTAAGTAGTTGTTTGCATGAATGATACTGAACTGAAAAGATCAGCACAAAATTTTACTCTTATAAAAAGATCCAAGCAGATTTGGGTCAAATGGTGCTTGGTTTGTTTAAGCCTACTTTGCTTCCAGATTGGTGGGGTTTGCCACATAGAATGCTACAAAACATGCTGTAAAGTTTAACCATCTGGTCACACTCCAAAACACAAAACAGTCGAATCAATCACTGTTCGTAGAGGGACTACATGTGTAGCGTAGGTGATGAAGACCGTGAGAAGCTACAGTGCACTGATTTTGAAAACAACAAAATCAAGGTAGATTTTCCCGAAAAAAACATAAGTATCATGGTTTATTGTTTAGCTTCACTACTCTTACACTATGTCATATGGTTTGTCTGACTGCACGAGTTAGGTGATGGTAAATATTTTTTTGTAGTGGCCTGTTGCTGTTTCTGCTCCTTTTGCCATTAGTTTGAACCCAACGGTGCCTGGACTCCGGTTCATGATGTGAACAACAGAAACAAATTAGAGTATGGTTATGCCAGGCTAGAGCCTCCTCAGGCTTGTTGCTTTGAGTCTGTTCTTGTCATAGCCTTGGGGTCATTGAAGTGGACATGTACAACAAGTTGTTGTTCTCAGGGTCAATGTACTTCCTTGGTTACTTTCTGTTAAGGTTCTGCAAAATGGTGCCTTCAGTAGACTTGGTCAGATGAGTTTCATTTCCATGACGTGAGAAGGTGCTGGTATTAAATGAATATAGCACTGGTTTAATGGAGAAGACTGTGATGTAGTCTTTGCTTAATTGTGCAGCAGTGAAGTCCTACAGAGCACATAGACCTTTGTGCATGAAAGCCAGACCTGTATATCATACCAGGTTGCTGCCAGGTGTCATATCAGACACCAGGACATGGGCAATAATTCACTCCCACTCAAGCACTCCCCCAGTCATTTTCTGTTTGAAGCCCCACCCAGTTTGAATCCTATGCCTATCTTCCAGCTGAAGTAGAAACTTCTCACATCACCTCAAATTTCCACTGAAGATGGGGGTCCCTCATGATTCTCTCTAAATTAAATTAGTAAACTCACATTCATTATTGAGAATAGTCTTCAGATTAGGTTTTCAGTTTGTAACTCAGCAAACTTAAATAATATTTAGGTGAAGATGGTGAGGCAAGCAGTGCAGCCTTGTCCACTTATTGAAGGACTCGCATGTCGGCTGCTTACAGGGCCATAGATTCACTGTGGTTGAGGAAGGACTTTGGATGGCTGCTCGGTAAGCAATGCTCAAGACTCAGCACCAAATTAGATTTCGAGGCTGTGGTGCACAACCAGGAGATGGAAGCTGTTATTGCCTGCACATGAACAGTGGGAGTACTTCTTGTGGCAGTTGGGGAAGAAGAATAAGCAGAAAGGAAGAATAAGTAAAAAAAAAAAAAAAAAAAAAAACAGCAGAGTTTACTCAGTGCACAGGGTATTGTTTGAGGTAATGGAACAGATTTGCATTACTACTTCTGGTATCTGCCTTTTCAACCACATTACAAAAGACATCTCATTACTCATCTGACATTCAAAGACAAAACCTTTTCCATATCATTGAGGTTGTTTTAGGGACAATCTTTGGTTGCTGTCTTGCTACAATGTTTTTTTACATTCTTGACTAAAAAAAATATGCATGACTAAAGACTTGGCTGGTAAGAACATGGGAGTGGCTCCCTTTAGATTAGATTGCATTATAGTTGGCAGGTTTCAAAATGTAAAGTAATACCTAACGCTGTGTGCTCTTCTGTGCTTAACTTACCTGACACATTCTGAAATATCCTTGATGAATGAATGAATAAACTCCTGCCCACGTGGTACTCAAAATAGGTCAATGCAAGCCAACACACTACAAAAAATCTCAATTTTAGTCGTTTCAGTCTTGAGTCCCGTATTGAGTCTTAAAATCTTGTTTTTCTTAAAGGCCCCATGGCATGTTGTTTTTGAGTGATAGGGAACGTCTTGGGGCCACATAAATACTGTCCCATGCATTAAACCTGTGATAAATGGAGAAGTGCACACAGCCCGTTTTTTGAAACTCTCCCTGTAAAACGAGCGGATTGCACTTCCGTTACTTCATGGTGTCATGAAGACGGTGACTCCGCCCACAGCCCACCTCTGCTCCCCAGGCAACAAGCTCACACACAAATGTTCGTTACAACTAATACAGAGAATACAGAATACAGAGTAGCCTTGCATCTTATTGAGTGGATAGTGACTAAGACTGTTGTTACATCAATGGAGTTTTCACATTCATTTTTGCAAAAACACATTACCTTTAACCAGACATTGTTATTTTGATTAGCATTACTCCGTACTGTGACATTTGCTTATTAACGTTACAACATATTTAACAAACATAAACATCCTGTAATAAACGTATTTGAGGTGGTTCGGTGTCTCCTGCCGTTTGTGATTCGGGATCTGAGTCGGGCTCAACAGCACGCTCAGCGGTAGCCATGACAATCTTATAGATCTATATAAGATGATAATTCCTGTTTACCGGTTAGCACTGTTTAGCAGCATAGGTTTCAGTTGCTTGCCTGCGATTGGCCGGACCATATGTCACTCATAAAACAGTCAGCCAATCAGTGGAGAGGTGCTGATTCTCTCTTCTGATTGGCTAAACGAAACGTGCTACCAGAGCTCCAGGAGAAAGGCAAGAGAGAGGAGCTGTAAAACTATATTTAGCGGTCCACGGGTACTCAAAACCACAAATACATCTTGCAGGGATATCAACAGTTAAAATAAAACCCTGGAAAAGTGTACAGCATGGGGCCTTTAAAGCAAAGTTTTTAAAAAAATCTTCCGGTAGGAAGAGATAATCCTTCTTGTTTGTAATGTGTATCAATTACCAGAAATTTATTGAACCAAGTTTCATTTTCTTCATACTAATACACTGATCTGCATTATTCTACCTTGTTTCAACATATTTATTCTTAATGCAAGAAAGGAAAAATCCTGAAATAAGAGAAATCTCATCAGAAACAAGTAGCTTTATCTGCCTTTTGCACTTGGTTTAAGTAAAACAAATTTTTTTTTGACTCAGTATGAGACTAAATGGCTGTTAGGATGGATATTTTTTGCCACATTTATTGACATTTATGTCACTGTTTTGCCCAGATCTGCAATCAATAAGTCATGAAAATATTGTGTGGAGAAGTTATTCTGTAATCATCTTTGGGACAAAAGAAAAGGAAGAGAGGAATTAAGAGTAAGTAGAGGAAGGACAATGGAAAAGATAGAAGGGAGAAATAGAGGAGTAGTGGAGTAGTACACATAATTGGGCTGTGTCATTTTAAAAAAAAAGAAGCTATAATAATAATTTTGCTTTGAGGGAAGGGCATATAAACAGGGTGCTGTAGAGATAAAACAATTCTGAGGATATGGGGTGATGTGTGTGTGTGTTGTGTTTTTTTTTAGTTACTCTTTTGCAACACCACTCCGTTTTAAGGATTGTCTGTGTTGGCACACAAATGCTGTGTGCGCCCACACACAGACCATTTTCCCAGAAAGCATTAGAGGGATGGCCAGAGCTGCTATCGGTTGGTTGCACTGGGTTGCAGTGGAATGACGTCAGTGGAAAGATGCTGGTTAGAAGATGGGGGGAAAAGAAAGCTATAATTGATGAAAAAGAAATGTAATGTGAACCTTTCACAGACCAGAACCACCTCAGGAACTCAGGATAACCTCAGAGGAGTCCTGTAACTCTAACTAATGCTGCAACTCTTTCTCCCTCCCTGCCTTGCTTGCTCTCTGGATATAAGTGGAGCCCAAGGTGTATGTGTCTGCAGGTTCTGTTGCCCTGATCGACGGTGGCAATGAAACCGTAGTGGCCACCTGTATTGCTGAGCGGGCCCGGCCTCCAGCTGAGGTGTCCTGGGAGTCCAATCTTTTCGGTCAGTCAGAAGTGCAGCTGTTCGACGAGGCCAGTGGCACCATCAGCACGCAGGTGCGCTACCTCTGGCAGCCTACCCGCCACGTCCAGGGCCACGCCCTCACCTGTGTGGTCCGACACCCTGCTCTGCCGACTGACTTGAGGATCCCCTACCAGCTCAATGTGCAGTGTGAGTGCCTGGCAAACACCCTTGTAGGGAAACACTCCACATAAACTCCACCTAATAACTTATTTTTGAAGTGCCAAATCAAAGGGTAGGGGGGAAATTTATTTGAAAATAGGCAGCAGTATTTTGATAAAGTTAAATATGTGACAGAATACCATGAAATGAAGTACTGTGGTAATACAGAGACGCCAAGGCCAGGAGCCAGCAAAAATGGTGTCATCATCATCATTTTAAATGAAAAATATAATGCAAAAATTATCAGTCCCACTAAAATCATGAATGGATGGTTTAAAAGTGCCGTGGAGTCCAGTCCAATGGATTTGGTTAGGGGACGCTATGAAATGGTCAACCAGCTGTCAGTTGAAATGGGCAAATATTTCTATCTGTAACTCTGAAAATCAACGCTTTGTTTATACAGAAAATACATAGGGACATTTTGAAAAATTAAATGTCTCAGTTTTAATTAAAAAGCAGTCAGTTGATGGTACTAGATATTCCTAGTGTTGAACTTTGACTTGTTAGGAGGACTTCAACAAGACTTTAACTTGAAAACCAAGTGAACAAGGACAACCCATGCAGAGCTCTTTTGATGAGATATTAATTAACATGGTTTTGAGAAAATCTGTCCTTGGTCATGTCCTTGATTTTCTTCTTTTCTGTATTTCTTAAGCTTTTCTGTGTCAATAGATTTTTCTGTGTGCCCTTAAACTGTCAAAATTGAGGAGGCTTTGTATCAATGAGACAGTGGTTACAACACATACCTGTACTTTATGGGGCAAAAATAAGACCAGAATGAGACCAGTTCCTATTGAACTGGTGAGAGGGGTCTACCTCCTTGTATGAAAAATCTGTTTCGTTTGACAGATTTAACTTTTATCGGACTTACTCTGTTATGACTGATTATAGTGACAAAATGTATTTTACAGCTGATTGATTTATTAGGCTTTGAACATAACATTCCACACTTTTGCAATTCTTTATGTTTCTTTATGTTCCATGAATAAATTGTGCATTGAACAGCATTTTACTGTGGGCAGTATGAGTAAATCTGTGTGAGGTAAGTGCAAATTAACAGAGGCTCTCTCTTAGTGTAGATTGTGCTCTAAAAAAGCCATAATAATGATGATCCAGCAATGAATAATAGTGGGCCATACACAGTTAGGTCCATAGGTATTTGGACAGTGATACAATATTAATAGTTTTGCCCTTGTACACCACCACAGTGGATTTGAAATGGAGTAATCAGGACATGTTGAAGTGCAGACTTTAATTTAAGGGGTTGAACAAAAATTTGGCATTAAGAGCTTAGGAATTACAACCAGTTGTATACATTGTCAAAAGTAATTGTAACAGTTTGGTATATCCTGAAAAACAAGAAATGCACTGGTAAACTCAGCAACACCAAAAGGCCTGGAAGACCACAGAAGACATCTGAAGTAGATGACTGAAGATTTCTTTCCCTGGTGAAGTAAAACTCATTCACGTCTAGGGAAGTCAGAAACACTCTGGAGGTCTTAAGCGTATCACTGTCCTATCACTGTCCTACAGTCAAGAGAAAATAAATAGAGTGTATATAGCAAGGTGCAAACCACTTGTGTCACTCAAGAACTGGAAGGCCAGATTAGACTTTCCAAAAAACGCCTACAAAAGCCAGCCTGATTCTGGAACAAGGTTTTTGGACAGATGAAACAAAGATTAACTTGAACCAGAATTATGGGAAGAGAAAAGTGTGGAGAAGCCACAGTGACAGGAGCAGCTCTTGAGCAGCTCTTGACCCAAAGCAGAGCACATCATCTGTCCAGCATGGTGGAGGCAGTGTTATGGCATGGGCATGTAGGGCTGCCAGTGGAACCGGGTCACTAGTGTTTATTGATGATGTGACTGCTGATGGAAGTAGCAGGATGAATTCTGATGTTTATACGGCTAAACTATGTGCTCAGATTCAGCCAAATGCCACAAAACTGATAGGATGGTACTTCACCATGCAGATGGACACTGACCCAAAACATGCTGCAAAAGCAACCCAAGAGTTATTGAGAACAAAGAAGTGGAATATTCTTCAATGGCCAAGTCCGTCTCTAGACCTCAGCCCAACTGAGCATACTTTTCACTTGCTGAAGACCAAACTGAAGGCAGAAAGACCCACAAACAAGCAGTAACTGAAGGCAGCTGCTTGGCAGAGCATCTCAAGGGAGAAAACTCAGAATTTGGTGATGTCGTCCATGGGTTCCAGACTTCAGGCAGTCATATACTGCAAAGGGTTTTTCTCCAAATATTGAATATAATCATTTAATTACAGTTATGTATAGTTTGTCCAATTACTTTTGAGCCTCTGAAAATGGGGTGACAATATATAAAACTGGCTGTAATTACAGCCAGGTTAATGCCATTTTTTTGTTCAACCTCTTAAATTAAAGCTGAAAGGCTGCACTTCAATCACATCTTGATTACTCCATATCAAATCCACTGTGGTGGAGTACAAGGGCAAAAATGAACATTGTGTCACTGTCCAAACACTTATGGACCTAACTGTAGGCTTGGAACTGTGTTGTACACAGTAGTCATGATGATTTGGATCTATGTATACTGTTGGATTTTCTGTCTGGGTTTTTTTTTTTTTGTAGTTTCCCTTACATGTACTGCACATTTGGTAGACCCAAGCCTGTTCATCTTGCCACTAGGCTGTGCCCACAGATTCCAGATAATGCTACATACAACTTAGACAATCAGTCAAATTGCATGTTTTTTGCAGATGTGAATTACATTGTGTTTGACAGGGGAAATTTGACACTGTATCAAAGCAGAAGCGTTTTTAAAATAGGAAAATGGGCCTTGGTGTACAGAGTAATGACCGTGGCAGATTGTTGTGGTCAAATACATTGAGCAAAAACACTGTTGTCAGTGCTATTTAACACTGTTTTCTGTGGCTGTTTGAAAGGTTTCTTGCCCATATTGAGATCTCAGTAATTGTCACTTTCTTGTCTGTGCAGTCGCCCCTGACATCTCAGTTGTGGGGTACGATGGAGATTGGTATGTGGGCCGGGAGAATGTTCAGATGACCTGCAAAGCCAACGCAAACCCGCCAGCCCATCACTTCAGATGGATCAGGTGTGTGTGTGTGACAGAGAGATATTATACTTGTGTCTTCTGAGGGCCAAGCATGCCGACAAATCACTAATAAAAATATCTAATAAAAATTTAGATTAGTATAATACACTAAAATGTCTTTTTTTCCAAAGCTCTACTCCAAAATAGTACAAGTTGTAGCTTGAGAAGAGTCAGCTCAATATATCTAATCCAAAAACAGTTGGTGTTTTGTGTTGTTAGCCACCACTAACATTAACTATTAGCCATGAGCAGGTTTAGTTTTAAATAATCCTGATATGTTTTGAAAACATGAACAAGAACCTTGGTATGTTCATTTTCAGCAAAGCAGGTTGTATTTTGCTGAGCCTCAAAATTCACTAAAAGACATACGTTTAGTGCTGCACACTGACTGTAAAACTTTCTTCAATAGCCTCAATGTGTCTTTGCTTCAACAATGAAGAGCACCCAGTGCTATTAGAGACAAGTATTTGTTTCATTTGGTATGCATTTTTTTGTTAGTGATGTTGTGTATCCATCAAGAAATGTCTATCTTTTCTATCTTCTGACTCTTGCTCTACATATCTGATCACTTGTAGCATACATTTCACATTGAAGTAAGTTTCCTGTTGCCATGCTGCTGGCTTTTTTGTCAGATTTGCAAGCCTGAAGCATAAGTTTTCTCCCTATCAATCATGTATTTTACGTGCATCAACTAGGCGGCTGGGTGTGAATACATGGTCTATTTTTCTTTTACTCTGAGGCCCAGGCTTTTGTTTCACAAGCTGATCTTTAAGGAGCAGGCAGATGTTTTTTCCAGCTCAGTGATAAGTTTAGACTCACAGTAATTTAGCAAATGATGATGCATTCCTTTGTGCATATGAAACACAGGCAATATGAGACAGTTTGTTTTTATTGTAAGTGGATAAGATCTGTTAATTTTAATAGTTGAACATCAAATTCTCAGCAGGGCAAGTGGAGTATGCAGACTGTCATGTTTAAGTAATGTTGCCTCTGCTATTTGAAGTAAAGCTAAAAACAGCTAATTTATGTCCTGCATGTTTTCCTGAATGGAATACAAGTTAGACTCTGGAGTCTTAACTGGATAGGCATGTGTCAACATCATGGCTGCATGTGACTGACTTGTGATTCCAGCTGAATGAAGAGCATGTTCAGTCAAAACTGGCACCTGTGCTTGTGCTCTCATAGCCCTAATGTTACATTTTCCTCATTTTAATTGTTAGGCTGGTTAGGGGAAAAATATTTTTTTCCTAAGATCAAAGTTACATTGCACTTAGCCTCTTGCACAGGGATAGGCAGCCGTGAAGTGCCAGGAGTTTGCCTGTTTCTCTCCAACCAAGGAACATACTCAAGAAGGAAATACCATTACATCACTGCTTTGCGTGGGAGCCCAAATTGGTGCCAAGTGTGGAAAAACTCAATGCATTGTGGTGGGTGGGTTTGCCACGCTGTTGTTTGCCTTAGGCTTCCAATAAAGCTAGTTTAACGGTTATTATTACCCCAGCCATGTGCTGGATTTTATGGGATTTGTTAATGTGGTATATTGGTAATGTAATTTTTCCTTAGATTATGCAAATATTTGGACATAGTAGGGTTAGAGCTGGGCTTAACACACCCGCTAGTCCTAATGTAACAAGGACCAGTCCACATCATGTAAAGTGTGTTTTGCTATGCGATCAAATCTCTTTCGTGTAAAACTTCAAAATGACATAGGTATAGGCGGTTTACAGTGGGCTTTTCCATGCCTCCATGCCTGTCCCTATTAGTGGTCCTAAAGTTTGACACAGTGTACATTTGGATTGCTGTTGCTATAACGCATTGTCCCTTCCGTCTTTTATACGTTTCTTGACAACAGCCAAGCACTGCACCAGGTGATTTCACTGATTAGTTTTTCCTGTCTGGTTGAGGGTGACCTAATCAGTAAAATCAGTGCCTGTAGTCTTTAGTTGGAAGAAAAACCTGCACACTATCAGCTCTCCATGGCACATGGCTGCTCAGCCCTGCTCTCACATTTGCATATAAACAAAGTTAAGCCTCCAATTAGGCGAAGTCAGCTCTTGGCCAGTCGACACACTGAAAAAGTTTGGATGAAAGAGTTAGACTAGAGCACTATGGGGCTCAGGGCTGAAGCACAGGCACACCCTTGCCTTTGAGAATCTGTTCTTGTTATCCTAGGCATGCCTGTTTGATTTTTAGGTCAGGAAAGTTTGGTTTTCAAATATATTTTGCTAGTGCCAAATCTTGTAAAAGTCATTGACAATAAATAGGGCTTAAGTTCTGATAACCTGTGCAATAAACAGAAATCCAACCAAAAACTTAATAACAGGAAAAATAAAACATCTCCGGCACACGTGCATATGCTGTTTTGTTGCGGGTGTGTCTAATTGTTTTTGTCTTGCATGTGTCCCAGATTGGACAGCGAAATGCCAGAAGGGGTGGAAATAATCAACAACACGTTGCTCTTCCTGCGTCCCCTTCATCGGAATGACTCTGGCGTTTACAGGTGTGAGGTTGCCAATGACATCAACCTCCGCAGCAGAGACGTGCGCATCCTCATACAAGGTGAGCAGTGCACACACAACAGAGCGCAGCTGACCCCGCCTGCCTTGTCTTTCGTCAGGAAGTGCTGTGCATGCCTCCAGCACACACATCACCGAGGGTATCATTGTCTGTGACATTGTCCTTCAAGCAGAAATCCGAGGCAGGACTCCTCTTGCACATGCATCCTAACAGTCTCTTTCCATTCAGCTCAGGGTGTGTCTATGATTTTTAAGCGAATTGAACGGCATGGTGTGTTGGCATCGGATTATTTCCGCCCCTTAGATTTAGTCTTAATTACAGGCTGATTAGCCTTGATTAACATTAGGTCTCCAGATGTTCAACAGGACTGTCCCGGGCCAGATGCATCTGCTAATGTTTAGGGCCTCTTCAGCCCACAACACGCTGCCTCCGCTCTCTGTCCTCTCTCAGCTTGGCATGTGTGTCTCTCTGCTGCGTATTATGAGCATGTCCCTGTGGTTTTGCTAAACCCTCCTCGCCTTTGGAAGCTCTCCCCCTGAATGAAGTTCTTGAGTGTGATGTGATTTCCCTCTATCTCTCTCTCGCTTCCTTTCTGTGTCTCTTTTATTTCTGCATGTGTCATGCAGCGAGAGGCAAAAGCCTGCAGTCTGACTGTGAGATGATGTCCCAGATTCATAAAACATTCACCAGTTCTTTTCAACTCCTATTTATTATTTATCATCCTTATTTCTTTTTCCTCTGAGAGGAACTGTACGGTTGTGCGCAAGCGTACACGTATCGGTGCCCCCCTGGGTGTGTGTTTCACCGTGGTTATGCTTGCATGTACGTCAGCATGCTGCCTCTGCATGGAGTGGTACAATTCATATAGTTCAGCTACAGTCCTCAGGGTTCACGTTCCTCCTCCCTTGAATGTGAATCTTCACCTCACATGTGGCCTGGCACAAGGTTTAAAGTGGCACCAAACTTTTTAGATTTAGAACTCAATCCACCACTTTAGTGTCCTTTGGATTATAGCTGTTGGCTTTTCTCTGTTGTCTACATTGGGGTTAGTTTCCTATAGAAACTCCATCTCATGAAGGTATTTCAATAAGATGCATTCCACTTGTGCTGACCAGATAAGCCTTCTGGTCAGTACTTCTCATGGTTTGTCTTATCCTACTTAAAAGCTAGATGGGTGGTGTTTTCTGCATTTCCCACAGGCTGGCAGTTAACTTGAGCAGTAGAGTCGGCGCTCATTTGTTAGTCTGGTAAAGTTTAATCAACCAGCACCTAAACTGATCCTGCAAAATTATCTTATTATCACAACTTTAGTAAAACAAACACAGTGTATAGCTAATTTCCTCTTCAGCATAGTGTATATGCTGTGTTTAAAACTTTTTATTTACATTGTTTCTGTTGGTACAGACAGACAGCATCATTGTACTGTGAGCAACTCAACAAGAAATGCCCAGGAAATTTGATTGCCAGCATTATATCACGCAGAACTACATGAATACAAAAAATCACGTGGACAGGTGTTACCCTACCACCCAAATATTAACACTGTACTGTAATTCCAGTTCAGAAAGCCCATCATACAATAAACAATATTTCATGTAAATCTACTTTTACAAGTTTTCATCATTGGAGGCAGATCGTCAGCGTTGGAGGAGTGTGATCAGAGTTTTGGTTTGATTAGAGGGCAGCCAGTTGGATGCTCATCTCATTTCAAAAAGGACACTTGTCTTGTCCTTGACATTCTGACAAAATCAAGCATGTTCTTTCTAAATTTAGAAAATGAAACTGTTAGCAGTCAATGTTATGAGCTCCCTCCGGACACCTTCAGTAATAAAGACAAGTAAACATGGTGAAAAATATGAGCAACTATTGCCTTTATGTCTACCACTTACTACCACTTTGTGGAGTAGGAGCATTTAGCAGTGGAGGTCCTCCTAAAAAGGAATTTTCTTTGTTATTTGACAGAGCTACTAAAAAGAAAAATCAGGTTATCAACTAGCTGTATCAACCTGGGAGTTTCCAGTGGAGCTCTGAGCACATCCACATAAAAGATGGAGTTTTTTTGTTGTTGTTTTTTTACAAATAGCCAATCACATGCAACATAAACAGATTAAGACCATCCTATTTAATATGGGATAAAATAACCTAACCCCAAACTATTGATCCCAACAATGCACAACAACAATGCACAATTGGAATAGAACAAGAAGCAGCAACACCAATGGAAAATAATTAAAATAGTAAAAGTAATACACTATAAATAATTATGGATTAGATAAACATATGCCACTGAGTTTGCTTGTTGACACGTTACGTAGACTTTAATGGTGGACATGGCTAAGAAGTTGATGACTAACATCCGTGTTCTTTAGAAATGAACAACTGTTATAATGAATAAATATGAGCAATACACAAGCGCTGTAACAGTGCAGCGTAACACTGTTGCTGCTGCCAAGGCTAGAGAGGATTACTGCAGGAAAATTACAGATAGTGTATTATGCAAGTCAATAGTCTTATCACTGCCTGTCATTAATGCCCAGTGGTCATACTGCTCACTGATACCATATTGTGTCATCACGTGGAGGCATTGTAAAGATTTATTCACTCAGCTGGCTTAATGCTCCCCAGGGGTGTAGTATTTAGGTGCAATATATAGCATGAATCAGTCCCACGAAAGAATTTTGCCAAATTAATATGCACTAGTAAATTTTAGTCATTATTGATGACTGGTCAAATAATGTATGCTACCTGCTGCTTAATAGGGGCCCTATTTTATATATGACCCTGAAACACCATAAATATTTGTTATGTCTCTGATATAATAAATCATCATTGAAAGCATAGACGTTACTGTCACTTATTTCAGCCTATCTCCCTGTGCAGTTCTTTTATTACGTGTGTCATTCAGTGAAGCACAATATTTTGGTTCAGATGTGGCTTTGGGGATGGTATTTTTTTATGGTGAATATTATTTGAAAACGTCCATGGGATCCTGTAGGAGTGATGATGCAAATTTTCCTGATAGATAATTGTTTAGGAAGCAGGATTTTTATCAGTTTTGATCTGATTGGCTGAATATTACCTGCTCTCGAGTAGGTTAGCTGTGCAACCAAAATTTCCATGGTGATCTGCCCCACTCTAAAGCGAGCCATAGTTGTGAAAGCAAAAAGGCAAGTTTAATCCCAGAGTTAACATTTTGCTGCTAATATTGAATTAATACAAATAAAGACACTGTTATATTTGGAATATTTACCAGCTCCTTTTGAACAGATTATTGAAGGGTCACCTGACTCTTTCAGCAGGGCTGAATTCTGACAAATAAGTCAGATTACAGTTACCTGGACAGGCATGTGCATGAGATGATTTAACTGAAAGAAATTCTATTATTGGATTATTTTTCTTCAGGAAAATCCCATTAGCTCTCTGGTGAACCTCCATGGTTGGACCTGCCTCTGACTGCTTTTGCTTTATTTTGGTGTTTGGCTAATAGTTTGAGGAACGCTTGTATGGATTTTTTTTTTTTAAGCCTTTGTTTTGCCCAAGGAAGCAAAGAGCTGGCTCAGCACATACTGTATGCTCTCTTTCAGCAACAGCCTACTTCTCACACATACAGTTACACTCTTACACGCTTGGGAGCTGCCCAGTACAACCGCAGCATACTACCACCGGCTACTGAACAGCTCCACTGCGGCAGTGCCTTACTCAAACACACCTTCAAAGTATCTGTCAGGGGAGCAGACCGTAATGTTTCACTTCTCCGTTGCAGATTTTCACAGGAGGGCCAAAGATTCAAACTTTTGGTCACAAACAGCTTCTCGCCTTCAGATCAGCACCGATATTACTGTGTTACTCTGTGTAACATTGAGGATTTTGTGCTGTGCTGACAACCTTTTTTGCAGTTTATATGACGTGTTGGGAATGAATTTGTTTGAAGAAATCATGTTGTTTTATTCAAAGGCCTTTTTAAAAAAAAAAAAAAAGCAACACAAAAAGATTTACTTTAATGTGCATAGCATTTGTCCTAACTTCATAGCAGACTCTTCCCACCTCTAGAAAGTACATACCTCTAGAAATCGCCCCTCTTCCTCATCAGGTCCCTTTTCCCCCTCCACACTTACATTAACAACAGGATGTCTACCTCTATTTGAAATGATACTCAATCTCACCTTTTTGCACTTGACAACTTAATGGCTGGACCTGAAACACTGATTATAAACAGATGTCCTATTCAATATTACAGATGCTTCGAGATTTAGCATAATGGCAACTGCTATCGTAATAATAATTACACATTATGGAAAGTTGGTATCACTTCAAATGCGGTGCTTCTGATGCAACACCAAAACTTAAATTGCCAAGCTTAAAGAGCAGTTTTGTTGCTGTGTTGACATTGCTTCTGATCTTCCATCTTTACTCCCTTAACTAGTCACATCAATAATCCTTCACCCATGTTTTTCTACGTTTTTATTGCTTATGTATAATATGCTTATTTCAACAGCCTTTGGTTTGCTCCTGCTCAGCTTCAGTCTTTTCCCGAGGCATTTTCTTCAATGTTAATATTGTATGTAACGAGGACATTTGACAGTAAAAAGGCACTGAAACAGCAGCCTCTATTTTTGCATATAGAGAGGGAATTATTTAAATTGTCTTTAGCACAACTAGAACTGGACTGGAATGACAGAGAAATAACAGAGGGAGGAACATCTGCACCTCAGTAATGCCAGTCCATATGCCACAGTTTGGCCAGTTTATACCTCTTTTATTAAGTATTTTGGCTGTGTGTGGGATATGCTGTGTTTTTCCTCTTAGCAAGAAATATGAAGGAAAAAATAATGTACAAACACAGTCTACAGAGCATTTCTGAGCGGCATGATGTGAAAAGTTGAAGTTTCCCAATGTGACAGCAAATTGAACAAAGCAAAGGACCGCTTGTGCAAGCTAGATATCTTTATTCAAACTTTATACTTAAGCCTGCAATCATTAAGACTGGAACGCAGATTATGATCCAAAACAGTTAGCCTTAATGAGAGACATAATTTAGTGGCAAGTTTGCTTGGTTCTGCTGATCCTGTAATTTACATCAGTGTTCAGTGTTACTCCATTGTAGTTCATAATACATGGTCCACATTCCAGTGTTATTGAGTATAGCTTAAAATGTGAGGACACAACAACAATTAAAGGTGCATGATGCAGAACTGCCCCGGTTCAGTTTAGGTAAGGCATGTTTGATTGAATCTACATGGTTCTGATCTGACAATTTTGCAGTTATTCCACTATAGGTCAAATAGAAGCATTTCGTAAAAACATTCTTTACTAGTTTTAGCTTTATACTTACTTTGCCCACCTTGCCAGAGAAGATTTGGTGGAGGTAGCACATGCAATCTAATGAAACACTTCATAAATGTAACAAACTCTGTCAGTGACCACAAATGAAAGCTTTAAATCTGCCAGCCTCTGTATCTGTTCATGCTGCGATTCCCTGTTAAGACAGGATGCTGCTACTTAAACAGGGAGGATGTCTCAGACCCAATTATTAAAATCATAATTTTCTTCAGTAATTCAGACCTTATAAAATTTAAGGTAAATTCTGGTATTGGCGATGCAAACCAAAGGCTGTTGTAAGCATGTAGTTGAGTATTTGTTTAGCAGTTTAGTTGATGTTAGTATTTTCATGTCAGTCTGTCCCTACTTAGTAAAATGCTGATGTAGATGGCACTGACATTCTCTGCTTTGTCTGTCCATCCCTC
>OMLB01013633.1:1989-41429 GCA_900302555.1 Myripristis jacobus
GTGGTGACGCAACCAAAACCCACCATTCACTTGCACTCTCTGACTCGGTTGCGGTAGAGTACTAACTTGATATCACCGCTCAGTATTGCCATGCCATTGACTGCCGTAGCTGTGCTAACCTGCTGTGTGGTTATCCAGTGAAACCAGTGAGATCATGGTTATGTAAAATGTGCCATAAATGCGTTGCATTCCTGTAATAATAAACTATCATTTGCGCCATGCGTCCTTACACACCCAGCTTTTTATTTGCTGTCCACGTTTTGACCAGTAAAACCTGTCCTTGCCCTCTGAGTAATTTATTCTGTATTATTCATAATCTGTCTTTATGGCCCCGGTAGGGTGGCATTAGATGAAGCGTCCATACTCTCCAGTGGACTCCATTGTTCAGACCAACGCCTTGTCATGTAGCGTAGTAATGAAAAGCTTATTTGGAAAAACTTGCACATAGGTTTTACTGAGCGTGCCATTCAAAATGAGTGTCTAGCAGTGATTCATTAACAGCGTCATGTGTTTCTCTGTCCCACCCAGGAGTTTGACAAGAAATACAATCCTACCTGGCACTGCATTGTTGGGAGGAACTTTGGCAGCTATGTGACCCACGAGACCAAGCATTTCATCTACTTCTACTTGGGCCAGGTCGCCATCCTGCTGTTTAAGTCCGGCTGAGGGAAAATGCTCTCCCCAACTCCAACTGACCATAAAGTACTGACTGATTAAACAGAAAGGCTCTATCATTCCTGGTCCAGGGCACCGCCTTTTTTCTGTGCTGCTTTCTACTTTGTTCTTCTGTTTTTGAGAAAAAAAAAAAAAACAACGTGGCCATGTAAGAGAAATGAAACACTTGTATTTATTTTTGTCTTGTGACATTAGACATGTCATTTTTTTAATTAAAGCGTAATTGTTTGGCTGTGTGGTATGGGTGAAACTCTTGAGTAGTCATTTCTTTGCACTGCATCACTGAACATATAGTTTTGAATCAGGATCTTAATAACCCACCAGTGCTCCTTCAATGTCTGATAAAGTATGAAATGTGATTTAGATCGTTCCCCCAGATCTGGTTAAGTATGGAAAAGGGGAGAGAATGCGGAAACAGTTTGAGTTTTCAGGCTACTGCTTGAATTTAGAGTTAAGTTTTCTAAGCATAATTCAGAAATTTCAACAGATTGATCATACAAGCTGCATTTTGATTTTGGTAATATTTTGGAGGAGCTGAATGTTTTTCATCAAGTGGGTGGGGCAGAGCAATTCGCACACCTTTCCATATTACTGTGCACAAAACAGTGGCACCATGTGAACACACCATGACTCGTTCAAAGTGGAGGTCAACTTCAGCACAGAATGAAGACAGTAGGATGGATACACTATATAACACGTTTTACGTGCCCTAACACACATGACAATGTTGAAAGTAGTCAGATGTTAGAGTCTGGAATTTTTAATTGGAAAATGTAGAAACTGATTCATGTGTATTGGTATTCTTGGAAAATCAGTTTGTATACAAAGGCTTTTTGTCTCTGCATGGAACTTCAGATAGTCACGCATGAGGTCGGCCTGTTTGATTATTAGTTACTCTACCACTTATTTCTTTGGGAGATCAACAGGACCTCACTCAGCCTTCAGGCATTTAGAAAATTCTTTCTATTTAGTAAAGGTTTAATAATTTAGTCAGGTTTAAGTGTAGGAAACTGGTCTTTAAAATGCGCATCAAGGAACAAAATGTAATTGAGGCGAACACGTAGAAATGTGTGAGTCACTCCCTGAACACAATAGCCTGGTGTTGCATTTTACGTGTTTGAGCACTGTTCACCTTGAATGATCTATAAAAGGCCCATTTCAAATGTACGGTTTGATAGCACTGTCTTTGCACAAGCCACTCAGACATTTTTGGGTACATTCACTTGCAGCTCCCAGTTTAAAAGGTCCTTAAAAAAAAAAAAAAAAAAAAGGACATGGGCTGCCACAACATGTCCAAAATATGATGCCCAATTTGTTTAAATGTTGCCAGGAAATTGCTGAATCAACGCGAGATGTAAAATTCCACTGCAAACAGACAACTGCTGGCGTAGGACTGTGGTACTCTTTTATTACAACACATTTAGAAAACCAGCTTGTGTGGGTAGACACCGTTGGACAGGCAGAAAGAGGAGCGCAGGTAGCCCTTCAGCTGAGGGACCTTCTTAATGAGGGGCAGGAGCTGAGAGTCCACAGCTTTCTGGTCCTCCTTCCTCTGCTCTGTCAGCTGGTACTTCTGTAGATGGACATGAAGAGGAACAGAGGGGGAAAAAAAAAACCAATCGTAAGCACTCAACAACCTGCAAGTCAGCGCTTCAACACAACACGATCGCTGTACCAAGTATGTACTCTGAGTCTGTAACGCGGGTAATTCACCTCTTTCTCTGTATCAAAGATCTCTCCCTCCTGGTGGCGGGGCCTCCTCAGCCTCTTCTTCTTGAAGTAGGCATCAGACAGAGTCTTGGGGATCTTCATACCAGAGATGTCAACTTTGGTGTTTGTGGCGATGACAAACTTCTGGTGTGCCCTGCGCAGGGGGACTCTGTTCAGGGCAAGAGGGCCTATGGAAGTCCAAAGAAAAAACATTCATATTAGGACAGCATAAAAGTCCCACTGACATTTGGTGCAACTGGATGCAGTTCAAGTACACAATTGTTTTCATTCTATTTATCTTTTTTAGTAATAGTTTCTATAAAAAATTGCTTGTCTACTCTGTCTAAATGTCTAACATGTCTGATTATCAAAAATTAAACAATATTCTGTCAATCAACTCATCAACTGCCTTAGCAGTACGATAAGAAAGGCGGCACGTGTCAAACTAGTCAATTCAAAAAGCTACACCACCAAAACATCCATGAGTTTTCCTCACCAGTGACAAGCAGGAGACCACTGGAGAGCTGCTTGAGGAAGACCACACGCTGAAAAAGAGGGGACAAAAGCTCATTTATTTATTTACACTTGAGGCAGAAGAATGTGCACAAAACCTGATCTTTAGATTTTCATTCAGTTCACAAGATGAGGGATACAAGATGAGTACATGAGGAATTCTTAAAAGGTTCACTTCTAAAACATGGCAAAACCAAAGTGCAACAGCAGCCACTACTCTGCTACGTAAGGAAATATTTACTGCCAAGCTGAACGTACAACAGCCCCCTCGAATATACAGCTCTGGAGACTTAGAGCAGTAAACAAGAGAAAAAACCCCTCCCGTAATACAGGTATTTTATGCTCACTGAATTAAAGATTCAGATTATGTGTCATTTTAAGATGAAAATGTAATAGCTGGAATACATCTACGCCAACAAAAGCTGTTTTCAGAGGGGAAAAAGAAAAAAATCTACTTGACACATACTCCCAATTTTATCAAGAGGGTTCTTTGCCCGTCAGCTTTATAGCTGACACATTATTTAGGTCAACCATTGCTCATAGTGTGTGGGCTGCTGCATACTTCTATAACTTGTCCACGTAGTGTTTGAGAGTGGGAGGAAGGGACAATGTCTCTGGAAGCAACGGTGTGTGTGTGTGTGTGAGAGAGAGAATGTGTGAATGCTAATTAGCAGTGTCCAGCACACCTATCAAACCCACCAAATGTAGTGGAGCATAAACTATTTATCTGCAGCACACGGTAACAGTGGTCAAACAAGGAGATGGTCATTTGAATGGAGGGTCTATGTTCTGATGCCAGCTCCAACAAAAGAAACGTCCACCTTGACCTCTGTATCACTGATGGATATACATGCGGGAAGATGCAAATGCCTCTGGAAACACAACCTGCGTAACTCCACCCATCTGGACACTGGGCATTACACCATCACCTGTGTTAAATAGTCTCTGGGTTTTCCATGCACACAACTGGATGTTCAAAGATTTGTCCTATCATTCATTTCAGACATTAATACATGGTACCCTGAGCTGTGTATGTAAATATAACCCTCGTGCTATACACAGACTTCTGTGCATAAAGCAGCGCTCACCTTTCCACGGTGGCGACCGGTGAGCAGGATGAGGACAGTTCCTGGGGTGATGGAGGTGCGCAGCTTCCTCTTGTGCTGGCTGAAGGGCTTCTTCCCGTGGCTCTTCAGTTTACGGGGAACATCCTCTGTGGGGTAGTAGCGGGGCTGTGGAGGGTGGGGAGCACATGCACACAATTTGGTCATCCTCAAATTTTGACAACAGAAAACCGGGGGACAATTTAAGTACTCAGCACATTCAGGCATACGACCATCGGGGTCATGTTTGGTAAAACTCCAAGACTCAAAATCAGAATTATTTGGCTTAGGACATGACCGATCAAAATTAGACCCATCTGCTGATATGACCCCCTTCAGTCCAAGATGCTCTGTAAAATAGACTACAACTTGGCGAAGGGAAACCTCATGGTGATTCACACTATTAAAAGTTGTGCTATTTTAGTTACTAAAATAGCCTGCGTACAGCCTTAATACTCTGTGCTGAGTACAAGCTGGAGAGCAACCTGATGCAAGTTGTTTGATATGTAACAACTTAAAATCCAAATAACAAGTTTACCCCAAACCCCAGACTGGGAAACATATTTTGCTGAAAGGGTGTGTGTGGTGGGTGGTTTATTTCCCTTGGCTCAGGTGTGTTGAGTATGTCTCCGCTCTCACCACTTGACCATAACAGTTCAGTGTACAACACACTATACTGTATGTCATGTAAACCACTGACTTAACACAGGTAAAGGGGACAACACGTTAGGTTATGTCGTGCTCACCATCTTGCGCAGCTTGACAACACGAGTGCCTCCATTCTTGTCTCCTCCAACAGTCTTGACGATGGTGGCCTGGGGCTTCACCTTCATCTTCTTCTCGGTCTGGAGAACACACAGAAACATTACTTTAAACAGATGCAGTCCAGAGGTACAGCCATTGATGTTTGCACCCAACCAACAGTGTTGATGCGACAGTCCACCCCTCACCTTGGTCTCCGTGGTCTTGGTCTTCCTCTTGTACATGGCCCTACGGGCGTACATGGCGGAGCGGGAGTACCGGGTAATGCCCCGGGCCAGAAGCGGGTTCCGGCTACCATGCTTCTTCTTGGCAACTTTCTTCTTGTCGCCCTCTGCCATCTGAGGCAAAACAAGATTACAAGAGACGATTACTATTCCAATACTACAATCACAGAAAGCCTTTTAAAAAGGACAAGTGGATGATCACCCTATTTACATATATTTCAATCACTTGATGCACTGTAAAGAATATAGCTTCTTTATAGCGAGAAGAAAATGGTCAAACTAAACTAAGTGTGGTTGCTTGCCTGATGCTACAGAAAGGAGGCATGACAAGCGGCTAGCTGGCAGCGGTGTGTTTTCTCCTGGTGGTTAGCTAGTTCATTAGCTAGCTAGCCACTACACTTCACGTCATATTTAGGCAAGTTACACAGATTTGAGTTGAAAACAAAAAGTTACGACAACGGCAGTGGTACGGTTTAATGCTGCATTCGATTTTATGATGGGGAACACGTTTCCGATAGCTAGCTCTTGTTTGTGACTGACACATAGCATGGCAAGCTAGCCGGCGGCCTAGGACCTAGCCGATGTACAAATCTGTTTATTACACGTACGTAACGAACCTAAGACTCAAAATAATCACATCCATTGCATCTTCTAAACATATACATCTGTCTCCGGGTGTTCAGAAACGACGATGTTTATTCGGTAACTGAGATGAAAGCAGATTTTGTTCATACAGTAATGTGGGGACAAGGCTGTCTTACCTTTGCTATGAAAAAAAGACCGACATCCGGGGATGTGACGCATATAAGGACGCTCCATAGTGACGTTGACGTACGCAGCGTCGTTTTTCGAGGCGTCATGGTCCTTGTAGTCCAAAGATGAAGGCAGCACGTTCCTACGACAATAATAACAATACTACTAATAATAAAATAAATAAATCGAATGAAAATGTACAAAATCTTTTATGCACAACATAAATATGAATGCACTACTACTTAACTATGCAATATTCACAAAACAAATAGTAATGCCGACAAATTAATAATATTGAAAAATAATATATATGGAAATGAATAATATAGAAACACAATATGGTAAATTTGTATGTATTTTTGAGTCTATTTTGCTT
Organism: Myripristis jacobus; assembly: GCA_900302555.1. Classification (NCBI taxonomy): domain Eukaryota; kingdom Metazoa; phylum Chordata; class Actinopteri; order Holocentriformes; family Holocentridae; genus Myripristis; species Myripristis jacobus. The sequence goes on from OMLB01013633.1 coordinate 8,106, forward strand.
AATATGCCATGAATGCCATCTTTGATGCGTAATCCATAAATGTTTGTAAGTTTGTTTGTTTTTGTTTTTTCATTAATTTACATTCACATAAAAATAAGTAAATGAATAATAATCGTCTAAGGTTGTTAATAGGCAATTTAACAACACACTGATGTTTTGGGTTAGAATTTTTCAAATAAAAAGTATGTCAACAAATTTGAATATTAATATGCACGTTCATTCTTTCAATTAAAAACAGGGAAATTATTCTAAAACATTTTTCTACATGACTGTTACAAAATATTTACAAATCTTTTATGAAATTTCTTTTTGCTATGTAACAACAAATTTATGTAAATCAATCCTGGCGTTATTTTCATTTGTTTTCAAAAGTAGAGTTTAGTTTACACCTGCTCCTGCTGTTTTTTTTTTGTTTTTTTTTCTATTTATCAGGGCATTGTTAAACTTTTTTGTGTACAGCAGTATTATTCATTGAGTGTTCTCAAGCCAGCTATCATAAAACAAAGAATAATCACATATTTTTTGTTCTGTGCATAAATGTGGTTGTATACGCACAGCCACACATCACAGCTTAAAGCATGAATGGGATAAATCTTGGTGAAAAGATAAACAAAAATGCTGAATATGCAGGCTAGTGGTGTGTTGTACAGTGGTGGCTGATTGTTGAATCATATAATTTCATGCCAAAAAAAAAAAAGATATATACATAAGAAAATAGGAAATGCAGACTGACAAGACCTGATGGCACTCTGTAGTTAAAGTCATCACAGATCATCACACACACACACACACACACACACAAAAAATGCACATTTTCCTTTTTTAAACAGTACTTTATTGAGAAATACAAAATCATGAGTTGCATGACAGTTCAGACTTGCATTTGCTGCAGGTAGGGAACTTTCCTCCACATGGAAACAGCCCAGTAACCCCGGTTCAACCTCGGACTCCTACTGTACTCTGAGTTAATGATATGCTACAAGAGTCAATGTGGCCTAGACGCCTGTCCTGTAGACACACACACACACACACTCAGCCTCATGGGTCTGAGCACCACCACAAAACTCCAGTTATCCTGTAAAATTTACACGGCTTGAAGCAAGGCAACATTATACAGCAATATTTATTGTATATTTTCATGGAAAAAAAGACTGAAAAAGTAACAAGTGGCAACATGAGGCAGGCAAAATGAGCTCCTAATGCAAATCGTCCTCTGTGCCAGGGCAAACACAATCAGCAGAGTCCCACTTCTATAGAGATCACCTGCTATTTTTTGCCAAAAATCACTGTTATGTGCATCAATGGTATATATTTTTGTATTTGCTGTGAGTGGACGGTGATGGTGTGATAGAGCATGGCTGTGAACACATCAGCTCCTTCCTCACTGTGTGTTTTCAAGGACGATGGCGATTCCCTGGCCACCGCCGATGCAGGCAGAGCCGACAGCATACTTGCCCCCTCGTCGCCTGCCAGAAGAGGAGCTCATTATTATCAGAAGAGAAGCCATTTAAAGGGACAGATGCAATCAGTTGAATTCTGAGATACATTAATGATATCTAATGGCACATTAATAATTGGTGATGACGCAGCTACCTGAGCTCATGAACCAGGTGGGCGGTGATGCGCGTTCCCGAAGCTCCGAGGGGATGCCCGATGGCTATGGCTCCACCGTTGATGTTGGTTTTCTCTGGATCGAGCCCAAGAGATTTGGAAACTGCTAGGAACTGAGGGGCAAACGCCTCGTTCACCTGTTGTGATACAAAAACAGACCTCAGCATTTCATAAGACCTAGCACGGTCAGTCAGTGTACATCAGTGCAGTGTGACAGAGGGCTGCAAAGCAGGAGGCCGGCCTCAAGGGGGCGCCAAACACTGAGGGGGGGAGACTGAGGGTAACAAGATGTTCATGGGGGCTTAAGAAAAAACAATTTTCTATTAGTTGTAATGAGGAGATTGTGAACACTCCAAACATTTTTCCAACATTTTTTCCTGGTTTTCAGGTGTGAATAGATGCTTTTGGAGTCAACCCATTTTATGTATTTGTGTGCAGTTTGAATCATGAACAGTGATTTTAGGCAAGCTGTCGGATGTCTGTGGGATCCAGTAGCAGCTACATGACCCCACAGACATTCAGGGATTGAGCAAAAATGAGGAGGGGCTTTTTCTAAGCTTTGTCCAACAGGAAACCCACAGTCCCAACCATGAAAACCTCTGTAGCATGAAGTGACTGAGATTCATTTCTTTACTGTTTCGTACTGCATTAACATACCTCAACAAGATCCATGTCTTTGAGAGACAGTCCTGCCTTCTTAAGAGCCTCTGTGATCGCTGGAACCGGGCCTGGAATGATTCAAAAACACAAGATAGCCTTACTGTAAGAAACAAGAAACTGTGCCAAATACTATGATTTCTTTTTCCTCTATTTTTTATGAAAGAAAATAAAGATATTTGCTCAAGTGGTACAGCATGCCCATCACTTGTGTCACTCACCAATTCCCATGATGCTCGGGTCACAACCTGACACATGATATGCCACTATCCTGGCAAGCGGTTTCAGCTTGTGCTCGTTCAGCGCATCCTCACTGGCAATCACCACAGCAGCAGCACCATCCGATACACCCTGCAGATGAGGAGGATCATGCTGTGTTTGATGACGGCATATTTCATTGTGGATATGTGCTGCAGAAAACTCTGTCCATACTGTATGTATGAGTGTGTCATTTGTTTAATGTATGTTTTTGCATTGCATTATATGTCGATTTGTGTTTGTTCTCTTCATTTATGTTTTTGTTTGCATGTATCGTACACAATGCATATATATTATATTTATATTTGCCAGCGTAGTGCCTGTTCTAATCATGCCTTTTCAGAGCAGGCCGGTTGCTTGGCCTTCAGTGTTGCTGCTTGCAGCTTTCTGGAGAATGGCTCATCTGAAAAAACTTCACACTCAACACACACACACTGCTCTTCTTTAGTCGTCAGAAAAAACACCCGTCAAGTGTGAAGTCGATCAGATGAATGGCTGTTGAGATAACCGAAGAACTGACACACTTACAGACAATCAGAGATTCCCTCCTTTTTAGTTAGATTAGATGTGTAATTCTGTTTGGATCTCCACTGCTTCTTTTTATTATGTCCTTTTCTATTTCCATTTTGTTCAGTGAATTTTAGCTCAACTGAAAATGTAGGAATTTAATTCAAAAACAAAATAAGTGTTTGTTTGAATGAATGAATGGACGCATGTATGAGAATGTTAATTTTATATTTATATAAAATGCTTGTTTACTGTCTCACATTTTAACTACTGCCAGGTAAAATGAAACTGCAGAAAGTCACAATGTCTGATGGGATGTTAAAAAAAACACCAGTTGTCACAAACCTGTGAATGGGCATCTTTTCATTCCCAAACTGGCTGATCAGCTTCTGAGTATTGGGTACTGATGCCCGATTTTAGTCCAGTAGTAATGACATTAAGTGTCAGGAAGCTACATATGATGTTAACAGGTGATAAGTTCTTATGTACACTTTGCAGGAACTGAGACAGTTCTGTTTTTAGATTTATCCCAGGCTATAATAATGAGTTCCAGTGGAATTAGAGAAACTGACAAACTGTTGATCTCAAAACTTCACACAAACAATATGGTGGTCTGGGCTCACCGATGCATTGGCAGCAGTGACGGCTCCTCCCTTCTTGAAGACAGGAGGTAGTTTGGCCATCTGCTCCAGCGTGGTCTGGGGGCGAGGGTGTTCATCCTGAGCCATGGCCACCTTGCCTTTCTTGGCCTTCACATCAATGGGAGCAATTTCTGCTGTGAAGTGACCACCCTCATGAGCTGGAGGTTAAAGAAAAAAAAGTTAAGATCCCAACAATAAAGACACTGTCTTCCACTGGGTAGTGAACGTGCACATGCAGGGTAACAGGACCATGGATCTATAAGAAACGTAGCTGCTCTGACCTGCCTTCCACCTCTGCTGCGTCTGGTGTGCGTACTTGTCACATTCTTCTCGTGTGATCTGGTATTTGTCGGCTAGGTTTTCTGCTGTGATGCCCATGGGGATCTTGACGTGCTGGTCAGTCAGCCCCGCCCACAAAGTGTCCTCCATCTGTCAAGGAGATCACGAGAGGTTTATGAAGGACTTCATCTCTTTTCCCTACCCAGCCAATCTGTGGTGTGTCTTTTTTTGTTTCTTGTTCAAGGTCTTTGAAGATAAAATGTTCGCGCCCAGAGCATGGACCCATGCATGTGATAGGTATTTAAAAAATTAATAACATTAACAAATAAATAATGCTATTACAGTAAGTAGAAAATATCAAGAAAAACCAACCTTGAGGTCAACTCCAAACTTTGTACCGAATCTTATGTTGCGCACAGCGTACGGAGCCTGGCTCATACTCTCTGACCCCCCACACAAGACCACCTCTGACTCCTTTAGGCAGATCTCCTACAATCACACAGACAATTCACCCATCCTCGGTTTTGTTAATGAGTAACAGCACAACACATAACATAATATGTAAGATCCACAAATTAATATGATGACATAATGACAATCTCTGTAACATATTTGCTACAGATACAGTAATATAACTTAGCTTTATCTACATTATATCTGCACCACTCTTATTTGTTGGGGAAACAGACATCTAAATTGCTTAATACACAGTGTTTAACCCCTGTTATTAAAAGTGTTTACCTGTGCACCATTGATGATAGACTGAAAGCCAGATCCACACAGCCTGTTGACAGTAAGAGCAGGCACTGGAATGGGCACGCCACACCTCAGACCCACATGGCGGGCAATGTAGGGCGCATCAGATGAGCTCTGAAGTTTGGTGGAGGAATGACAAGATGAGGAACAAATCAAGTTCAAGTTTAATGAAAGCTCTCAAAGGGCTTCACATGCCCACAAGTTTACAACAAACAAGACAACCTGCCCTGACTTAATCCTCATAGCGGATAACTCAGCTGTAACAGGGCAAATATGGAAGAGGTCTTGAGAAGGACCACAGAGAGAGTAGAGCCCGTTCCTGCCCAGACAAGGGTGCAGTAGGTGCCAGCCCAGTGAGCAAATTACAAACAAAACAGTCATTTCGCAAAGGGAAACACACTAGGAGACAAATATAAAAACAAAAGTCACACAAATATCGTTTTTTCCACATGGACTTTTTCTTGCTGTGATCCTTGTGGTCTGAATCTGTCCTTGTTATTATTGTTGACAACATGCAGAAGTGAGCTGGCTGCAGTACCTGCATGACGTTCCCCATGATGACGCTGTTAACAAGCTCCGGTGCCACGCCCCCCGCTGCCAGGGCGGCCTTGGCAGCATGCTCGGCCAGATCTGTCGCACTGTGGTCCTTCAGCACCCCGCCGTACGTACCAAACGGAGTGCGCTTGGCTGACACGATGAATACACCTGCAGGGAGACAGAGCAGTCCAGTAAAAATTTAACTTTACATATTGTGATTATCCCCTCACCCCGACAACAAAGTAGATTACTGTGCAACACGTCCAGTTTATGAATGACAGGACAGCCTCCTGATTAGAGCACAGGAAGCAAAACACGCTGGTCAATGACTCCTCTAAACTGATCAGGTGCATCAAAATGGCTGCCTCCTGAATTTACCTCACCATTTGTTGTGCTTCCCTGAACAGATGCCAGCGTTTACTGCCTCACTCCATGCCAGAGTTGTAGTGCCACCTGAATTGACCCTGACACTTGCTCTGCTACCTGAATTGATGTCACTCGCTCCCTGGCTTACCTCACAGTGTGACCAGCATTCATTATGCCTCTTGTGCAACTTGGCAAAGCAGATGTTGACACTGGAAACGTTCCCAATGGGTCAGAGGACAGATTATAGAAAAGGTAAAAAACCGTATGATGCACACAACAAGAGATTTGTTTATTTTGAGGTGCTTGTGTTTGCCAACACTTTTAGCAAAACAGTGCTAGCAAATACAGGCACGTCACAGCAATAAATAAACACAAACATAAACGTGGTTTATCAGCTAATTAGTTGGAACAAAGTTCAACTTTTGAGAGTAAATAAATTACTTGTTTGTGCATTATAGTTTAACACCTTTTCTATTCTAGGACAGTCTGCACTGTGAAATGTAGTTTTAAAAGCAAGAGGCTGTCAGATTTGAGAATTTCTTCTATTAAATCATATCCACATAACAAAATTGTTTCTACAGTGATTAATTTATTTGTGCTGAATGTAAAACAAAAATGTATTCCAGATTGGCTGACAAAAATTCCTGTTTATTCTCCCTGTGGTCAGTCCAGTAAAACAATAAGACACTGAAAGGAAGGGATGGAGTGATGTGAGAGAACAATTTTGTAGAGAAACAAGTGGAAACGTGTGAAATAAACATAACTCTTGTGTTGATCATCAGCTGAAGTGGGCTGCAGTCCTGTGCTGCTGATAACATTACTGCTCACCTTTCCCCTATTTTGCTGTATTGTATAAGACCACATATCCATCCTGTCATCCCAACACTCAGACACAGGTGGAAAGAGTGATTAAACACTGTACTAACTATAAGTCCTGTTGCTCTGAAGAAATTTTAATTAAAGAAAAAATGACTGGTGTAAAAGTTTGCTTGAGGCAGTAAGTAAACTTTAGGTTCTTATCATAAATAATATAAGATAAAAAAAAAATTAGGTAGATTCAGATACAAGGTTATTAAACTGTTTTTTAGACAGGAAAACAAAGATATATTATTATCTTGCTACGTGCTATTCTTTAAGGAAGGGAGGAAAAGAGTCAAAACCTGATTGTTATAATTAGAAAAAGAAAAACAAACAAACAAACAAACAAACAAAAAAACCAAAACAAAACAGAAATGATAAATTAAAATTCCCAAAGTGTACAGCCAGGCTACTCTTCTCTTCTGTGTTTGAGTCACTGTGACTGGCTCCACAGCTGGGGCCAGTTCATGTTGGTCCCAGGTTCACAGGTCAAATGTGCACTGTTCAATTAATGCAATTTAAAATGTAGTGAAGTAAAAGTGACTTTAAAAGGCAAACAGCTACTTCCACGTCTGCACTCTGATTTCAGTACAGCGTTAACTGCACAGTGAGAATATTAATGCTGGAATGGATATCCGTGAATGTAAATTACACTCATGCACAAACTAAATGTAGCTTAAGGTATGAATTAGCAGGCTGTTTTTAAAAAGCACAGCAAGGCAGCAGCTCCACAACAGCAGCCTGCATGTGTAGTCTGATTTCCTGGCTTCTTGTTATAGAAAAACTGATGATTTTACCTCTGAGAAGGGCCATGGTGACGATTCAACCAGCGACGAGTGTCAAGAACAAAGTGTGGCGACTTAAGTTTTCTCTCCAGTCAGTCGGGGTTACATATATATGAGGGAAAAAAACTAGATGCCCGACCTTTCCCCTAAATAATATGACGTTATTTTCAATTCGCGTAACAACATTCAACAGGAATGTCACTCTTTAACTAACTCGGTGCCTTTTAAAGAGACAATTAAAATTGCCAACATTAATACAGCGCACACGTTGTTATCATTTATATAGTTATGTAGTAGTATCTATCAAAATCTTAATTACCCGAGTAAAACAAAATAGTAGAAAGTGCTCCGCGTAATCTAACTACAACATTCAACGTCATCTCCCTGCGCCGGCTCAGTTAGTGCCGTCGCAGCATCCGCAGCAGTCAAGGGGAAAGCACTGATATAATTTGTGTTTACATGTGATTTTTTTTTCTTCTCCGGGTTATGTGTTTATTGTGACCCAACAAAGTAGAATCATGTCTGTGGGTTTGTCGCGCTGTCTCTGCAGGGTTTTATCCCGACAGATCCCTCCGCCGCGGTGAGTGTTGTCAAGACCGTTAGCTTCAAGCGGCTAGCTAGCATGTTGTCTCCTCACACACTCACTCTCTCTCTTTCTCTCTCTCTCACACACACACACACACACAGTCACACACACAGGTCAGTGAGACTTATGACTTTTCAAAATCCTCGAGGCATTTATTTTTCCCAAAGTGTACTGATTTGTAATGTTTGACAGCGTTCTAATTAGAGATTATTTGGGATGGTTTCGATATTACAATGTATTTTGTTTTTAATTATCCTCTAGTGTATGGATGTAAGGTTTCAGGAGGCTCTGATTATCTTCAAGTCACAATGGGTCATTTAATAGTGTTGTCAAGTTTTTAAAAATGGCTTCTATAGGGGCTAACATCATCACACATGAATCAAATGTGGCTCACTGAATCCACCATAATCTCAGCTTTCCAATCAAACCCATTGTATGCAACTCCAAGACTGTTCAGGCCCCAGAATGCACAAATACACCATTTTACAGTAAGCGAAGACACCACATTTGTACTGTATGCAAAAACCTGCATGGTTTGTGCCCCAAACTGCATGGGATTAGTGTAAGACGGTTATGTGCCCATAAGATCCATTCAGATATATTGAGGTCAAAGGTCAGGGGACCCTATTGAAAATGGACATGCCAGTTATATTCCACGGCAACACTGAGTGTAACTTTGTAGCAGTGTTTAGTCACCTTGCTAACAACCAAACATGACATGCTTGATCAGTCGGTTCCTTAGGTCATCTAGTTTTATATGATACCAATATGATACTTTAAATCCATTCAGTAATAAAATAAGAATTGCGCTATTTAAGTGAATCCATTTCCCCCCCACATGTAGAGATAATGGTCATGTCGTACGAAGTCCTTGGTTTGCCTCGGTGATGACGCTGAAGACATCTGCTCCACTGAGGTATGACGCTCTACTGCACGCTGCAATGTTGTCCTGACAAGTAATGCCATGTGGAAACGTATACATAAGCATAAATCATGGTGTGATTTGTGCTCTGCTTTGTATCATGTCAGAGCGGAGCCCAAGAAGAAGAAGAAGGTAGACCCCAAAAGGGAGCAGATCATGAAGGAGAGACTGAGGAAGAAGCTGAAGAAGCTGGAGAGAGTCCCACCAGAGCTGATCCCCATAGAGGACTTCATCGTCCCAGCCAAATGCCTGGATGAAACAAGGTGCACCTCATATCACTTCCATCCATGATGCACATATGTGCAGTATATTTTATCCATTTATTTACCATCTGAAAGCTTTATTCACCTATAGTCTAGACACTTTTACACGTTTAGAGTACCTTGCAGATATAAAGTGCTGGATGTCACAATCTTTTAAACTTTATGAGAACAAATTAAGACTGTTTTCCCCTCTTCCAAGATCTGCTGAATTTCCACCACAAACTGGATACTCTGTTACAGCACAATGACGGTTAACAAGACACTTGGGTGTGATTTTTCATGCAAATTAGTTCTAGCAAACAGGCTGTTCCTGCAGTCATGCTTCTTTCAAATGAGAAATTTGTCAAATTAAGTTATCTGACAAATTCACTCATGCTTTTCTATCCTGTTACTTCCACAACTCAGTTCTCTAGTTCTGCCTCAGCCTGAAGTCCCTGTGTTGTCTCCAATTTGTAGAAAAAGGCAGCATCCAAAAGGCAAGATCATATCACACAAGTTTTATCATCTTAACATTGGTTACCTGTTAAGTTTTTAAATCAAATCGAACTTTAATTTTACTGATGACTTTTAAGGAGACAGTGGATTTAGGATAGATCTGGCATCAAGCTATATCAGAGATATAGTAACCTCATCTGACCCACGGTACCTCAGCTTCCTTGGGCAGGCCACTGTTTGTTTTGCCAAAAAGGTGATTGAAAAAAACAGTGGCAATCAGGACTTTGGCATCAGAGTGTCTGGACTCTGGAACAACAAAACTGGCTAAATAATTTACTAAAAACATGCACAGATTTGTTTTTATGCAAGGATGTGTTGTCTTTGACCTTCTTTGACCTCTTACTTAGCATTCATCACTTTGCTGTTATTTTTTTTTTTTTACTCCTCTTATAAAATTTGTAACTGTTTTTTAAAGTACTCTATTCTACATTATTGTTTGTAATGTATACATAATTAAAGATTATCATTATTGTTTGTTATTAAGGGAGCGCTCTGTACCATCACTGACCTTTGAGGAGAGTGAGCGTCGAGCTCTGCTGCTCAAGGAGTGGTCTCATTACAAACAGGTAATATTACTCCCATCTCCATTATTTCAAGCTGTTGTGCTAATCACACCATCGTGTCCAGCTTCTGGCCTATATCTGATGTGCTTTTGATCGGTTTCATGCAGAAACAGCACATGGACGAAATGGAAGCTATTGAGCTTGCTCTGGAAGCCCAGAGGGAAGCGCTGCAGGAACTGAGGATGGAGTCCGAGGAGCTTTACCAGGCAGCGCTGAAGCCCGACCCCCTTCTCTTTCCCTTCAGTCACGATGGACCGAGCTACACGCCACCCAAGGACAAGTACAACGCACCCGATGGCAAATACAATGACATCACCAGAGTCTACACTCAGTGATGGAAGTAAAACAAACAAGTGGTGCAGCCATTTACTGCATCTGTTGATACACGAGTCAACCGGCCACAACCATGAGTGATCAGACACCGAGGCTCTGAACAGCTCAAGTGGAAAGAGGGGAACAATTTTTTTTTCCTGAACTGTCAACAGGAATATGAGACTTACAGCCACTCATCTAGTTATTATAGGTGTTTCTTCCATGTTCATACTTCTGTATAAAACACAACTTGTGAGTAAACCAAGATAAATAAAGACTTTTTTAATGATGCTTTGTTCAGGATTACTGTACACATTTTGATGCCAAGCATAGCAATGAAAGGCACATCCTTCATTACTGAACCTTGAAAACATTTGTACATCCCATCTGACAAGACTGCAGTCTCCTTATATTGAGTGAAATGGGGCAGTCAGTAGCAAGTGCATCCCCAGATCAAACTCATTTATTGTGTGGCAGAATGCAGTCTGCTTCATACACCCAACATGTGGACAGCAAACTATTTACAGACTGTTAAAATGGATGGAAACATCAACACATACACTATAATGATAGAATGCCTGTTCATTCATTCTGATCACCAGATGCTGCCATCACTGCTGGAATACACATCTGAAAGTCTGATAGTGAACAGATGTATTTCAGGTGGGGGTGCAGGCTTTTATGAACCAAATCCAAATTAAAGGCTTGAGGTGCTTTCAGGCAAAGAGAGCTTGTAAAATATTTTTAAAATTGGAAATATGTGAAAATGCACAAGACTGATCTGTCCGCTCAGTGCCACATGATTAAGCTATCTATGGTAGCCAATGTGTTTCCTACAACCAGTAAGAACCGAGTTCCTCAAGCTTTGGCTGATGTCTAAAGGCTGCACCTTGCATGGACACATTAAAAAAAATAACAACAATGAAACAAACAACAAAAAATGATTTTCCATCTGCAAACACACAGTATGTACATCAGCACCCCACTGAAAGCTGCTGAAGACTGCATTGAGTCTCTCCAGCACAAGTCACTCAGGAAATTAGTATGTCATGGTGGTGAAATGTATCTTGAATGTTACTTTGAATTTAGTTTGGCTGCCATGACGCTGTGCCAAGAGAGCACTTTGCCAACGCAATGTTCAGGAGTCCTGAGGCTTTTCCTGATTTAGGGGCATATGCCAGTCTCTGGGAGGGTTTTGTCTTAGTTCCCAAACTGGAGTGAACTTTCTCTGCTCTTCCACTCTTTTCCGTTCGCTCCCCTGTAACAGCTCCTGCAAAATTCAAACACAAGAAAAAAAACAACAACAACAACTTATATAGTAACTTGAGTTGGAAGCATGAGAATGCAAAAAAAACAAACCCACCCCAGAACATACCAAATAGTGGTTATGATATATCTAACTTATATATAACTTCTCTCTCTCAAATCAATAGATCAAACTGATGAAGTAAAAATCTGAATCTAAAAAGCTGAAGCCTACATTTTTACTAATAATTTGGTCTATGGTTTGTAATTGTTTAAACTAAATGGCCTTGTATAATGAGCAAACCCTCAAGGATACAAAGACATACTGCATCAGTGAGAAGACTTTCAAGTAAAGCTTGCTGGAATGAAATGTAAGACCAATTTTAAATGTGTTCTTCGGGATGTGCAGAAACCCTGGACTCAATCATAAAATACAGGACTGGGGCTTAAGACAATGAGACCTCATGCAGTTATACCTTGTCCTCTGTACTTCGGTGTTTCTCCCATTCTCTGCAAGTGTAGTAATCCTCTTTCCACTGCTGGCAGGACGGGGATGTGCCGTAAGTGTAATACTGCTGAAAACGGTTCCACAGACTTTTGCAATGTTTGAACTCAGTCAAGTAGTCATCACAGGCACGAGGTGGCTATATGGACAGACAGACAGACACATTTATCAGCAGAAAAAAACTAATTAAAACAAAACAAAACAAAACAAAAAAAGTACAATCTTGACCCTCTTCAGTGACACCAGTGTTGTATTTCCCATGCTTTGTAGCACTGGGGCCACTGGGTCATTTTTTGGTGATTGCTCCATGTCCATTCCTGTTAGTTCTACTTTTGATTCTAGTGCAGGTTGTGGCACTATAAACTTTTACATATTTGGACACTTGATACTGTTTAAAGGATTTCGTCAAAGCACTTTGCTTATGTTTGTTCGTGATGGCTGAAGCAAAGAAGAGAAGAGGAAGATTATAATATTTTTAGTTTATAGTATCTAACCTTAGTGTGTTCGTCGAGAGAAAAAACTGACTGTGCTTTTGGGGAAAGGTGATTTACCAAGTCACATCTAACGAGCTCAAAGAATCCTAAAGATGATAAAGGAGTATGGATAATCTACTATTAGAGCACATTTAGGATCAAACTACCTTGTGATCTCAGTTAACCAAAATAAGGAGGCGCACCTATTTGCAAGTGATCTCAGTTGAGGGTGACACATGGACTCCTTTTTGGTTTCTACTGTCAAATTGTCTAGGTTAAATTATATTTCCAACTTATCTCATCTACTTCTTGACTCAGATAAACATTTGGCTAACTCACTGCCTGCTATGACCTGAACTGTTTTTAAGGTTAACGTTACATTGGCGAACGAGCTAGCGATAGCAGCACTTGCTAACCACCCAGCGGCCGCTAAAGTTAACTAGCTGGTTCTGCTTCGGCAACATTGGCCTTATGAAAGCCTAACTGAGATAATACATCTGAATACAGTCTGAAATATTCACGCAATTCAATACAGTTAGTTTCCTACATTACCTTCCAGGTTGCTGCTTCTAGCCGGTCCATTGCGTTTAGCCTTCAGCTAACCGTGTCTGCGATGACGAAAGGTCAAGCTACAACTGACCAATCACGTACTGGCATCCGGCTTGGCCCCGCCCACTTGCACTTGACCAGACGTGTGAAGCACTGGCTAGTAAGCACTACAGCTGATTATTATTAAAATACCACAACTGTTTTTACCACAATTAATAAATGTAAAGGTCGCTTTATTTTCAAAACACTGTATTTTATTTATTTATATCTATAAATAAACCAAGCAAAGAGAAATTTGCAACCAAAGACCTGAAAAAAAAAAACCATAACAAAAAAAAAAACCTCAAACGGAAGAGAACTTCCATCATCATAAAACAGGAGTATCAAGCTTTTACTGCTCCCACTACTGCTGTCAGTAAGGAAAAGGAAAGGGGTTAGGAAAGATTTTGGGATTCAAGGTTGCAAACAATGTAAGGGAGGATTTTACAAATGAATTATATAAAGGTGTATCTCAACCCCTCTGGAAAAATCCATTATATCTAGTTCACCTTAATGTGGGAGAAGTTATTCAAATCTGTTATCAAAACCACGCTTTGTGAATAAACCATTTTTTTTCCAGGTAGTGTGGTGATTAAGTGATGAGTTTTGGTCAAACCAGTAACCCTGGATTACGACTGGCAGCACTCATTTCATGGCGCTCACATTCACAGCATGTTCAGCAAAATACATTATTGCCAGAGTTTTGATTCAAAATAATCCCAACTAGCACGACTGCAACTTTCAAGAAACAGAAATGCAGAATTCCTGTACTTTTGAAGGCCTTTTTTTTTTTTTACTTTGTTGTGGTGAATGTACAATAGATATGGTGAGTGTGTGCACACAGTCTCTTCGCTTGAAAAACTTTCAAGGCTTTCTCCCCTTCTTGCGCAGGGACTGTCCTTCACCGGAGAAGGCGATGAATCTGTTCATGGCGTCATCCTGAGACAACAACGACACAGAAAAGCAGATTTTTACAACAATTCAACAGTGTACTGGAGTTTGTGATGGACAGCAGAATCTGAGGAACTGCACTGAAATGATCTGTATTTCGGTAACAGTTTACTCAGGCTATTAAATGTCTGAAAAAAGCATCCCAGTCACTTACATCATCTACGATTTTCTTGGGCTGAGGCTTGGAGTTCCTGATGAAAGTGATCCTGCCAACTTTGTACTCATAGTTTGGGATGCCTCTGTATGAAAAATGATGAGAAAGAGAGTGGAAATCAGATTAAATAAATGCAAATATTTCTATACTGATCCTCGGTTTAGAGACAGTATGTGATAATTCAACAGCTGTGATAAAAATGATACAAAGATACAGCCTTTGTTACTGATGGAATTATGTAGTTATTAATTACAACTGTAAGGTCACTTTATATCTGCATATAAACAAAATACTAATTATCCTCTGACCTTTTGATGTCACTTGGGTCAATAGGGGCTGGGCTGGGCTCAATACCTTTCTTTTTACCATCCAAGCGGTTACCAGAGCCGGTGAAAGCCTGAGTATCACATGAAAAAAAAAAACATGTTGAGTTACACCAACACCAACTGTGTGGGTTCAATATTTGTGAAAATATTAATGTGCCAATGACTCATATAAATATGTACTAACTCTGAATCCCATGTCCATGTCAGCATAACTACTGGGATCTCCTTCCTCCTCCTGTGAGAAAAAGAGTTTTAACAAAATATCCACAGCAGAAGAACACCAGGTATAGCATTACTCATTTTCTTTGGCCCTTACTGTTGGTTCCTCGTGGTGTTGAGGCCGTCTCTCAGGCTCTTTGTAACCCAGTGGAGCATCAAAATCCACCTGTGAACAGAGCAAGTCACAGCTTTGACACATGACTACCTTAGAGAATATAAACACAGTAATTCCCTGTTGTCTGTGGTCGTATTTTGCTGGCAGCAGCAGATGGAGAGTCTTACGTTCATATCACACTCAATGATGGACACTGCTTTGTCTGGCTTGGTCTCCATTACTCGCAGTTCATAGATCTGAAATAAACAATAAGGCTTCAGTAGTAGTCAGGCTCAAATACATATACTCACAGATTAGACTGACACTACTTAATAAGAATAAACTGATTGTTGAACTATTACCTTTTCATTGTAGTTGATTGCGATGACATCTCCGGTCGTCAAGCAGGCAAAGTTTCTCAAGGCATTTTCCAACCTGTGGAACACACGGGCACGTTAAATATTTCCTCTTGAAGCCTTGCAAATGTGGTAAGAGTGAATTTAATGATATGAGATTATATTTCATACACCGCTTTGGGGTTTGTGATGTCCAGGAAGTCTGGGCTTTGCGGCTGGAACTTGGAATAGGTGGCCACCATGAGGTTCACACTCTCTACTTGGACTAAACCGCCCTCCTCCAGCAGGAGGTTCTGCATCATCTGCAAGGAAAAAAATATGCATCGTTACTATTTATGCCATAGCATACAACACTTGTTAGAGAGTGGCTGTGCAAGACTGCATCAACACTGAATTTAAAGTTGTGGAAGTCAGTTAGTTTGTCTACATCTTTAGTTATATAATAGATAATGTGATTAAGCTGAATGTAGAATCTCCTCGCATTAATGTTTGGCAAGCGAACAGCTTGTTTATGTACCACAATTCATTTCTGGTTCTTCAACTAAATGCTGAATACTATCCCTCACATATTATTTATTCACTGGTGCATGCTGGACTTACTGCAGCATTGACAGCAGGTATAGTGATTAGGGGTGTAACTGCTCAGTATTTTGTCTTACTTAAGGATCATTTTTGGTTAAGGATATCATTATGAAATCAAGAAATACTCTTTCTGACTTAGACTGTTTAAAACAAACATAAAAAAACCTTCAGTATATCTTTTCATTCATCAGCTAAGCATGTAGTTGGATGGCTCTAATACAGTGGAGGTTTGAAACACTACACTTTGTAGGGTGTATTGTCATTTGTGTATTGAGTGGATTGTTTTTTTTAACAGTTCTTACCCAGTGTGGTAGGTAGCAGATCCCCTCATCCGCCACGAACTCCAGGACACCACAGTGGGTCATCCTGTCTGAGTTCTTGTTGGTTAACTTGAACAACATTGGATAGGTGATGTTGAGCCGACCTGCGGGGGGAAAGGAGCACAACAAGTGAGCATCACACAGGATCCGTACATCTGCCATTTTATTATTTATTATATAACATAAAGCTGGACTTACTGAGTTGGTCGAGAGCAGAGGGTGGCATTATTACTGAAAGGAGACATCAATAATCAGTTCAGACTTTAATGTGATTTTTTTAAATTACGCACACACGCAGACAATATACAAGGAGCAGACAGTGAGAAAATGGTAGTGGCCCTATTCCACTGGGAAGGAGCTAAGCGCCTGATCACCCACTCAACCATAGGTCTGGTGCCCGGCCTCCCCCCAATGGGATCAGGCTGGAGGTAGAGACTGCAAGATATATTTTCAAGCCATTTGGAAGCATGTTTACTAGAAAGAACAGAGGACAATAGCACAAAACATTGTGTCTTGATGGTCATCTAGAAACACCTGTGTTCACAGCAGGGGAAAGAAAAAGGAAAGAAAAACAAGAAAGAAAAAAAAGGGCGAGACTCCAACTCTCCACTGGCTTTTATGATAAATATGCATCTTAGTTTCTATAATTTTTATCCAACACTTACATAATTAAACATAAAAATCCTATGTGATCACTGCCCAGATCTTATAGATACCAGATCCAGATATTCTTTAAGCCAGCTGTCTCTACTAAAATAATTTGATTTCCTCACCTTCCAGTTCCTAGGTATTATTTATTTAACTGAGAGAAAAGTTAATCAAATCAAGTATTCTTTGGAGACTAGTCCGTCTACCTTATTTCCCAACAGATCCACAAATGGACATAATGAAAAATTAATAATCAGTATTTTACATAAAAAAATCTTCACATTTAATCAAAATCCTCTAACCTCTGGGCAATGCCACAGTTGTATAAAAGTTCCAGTCATCCCACATCCATGCCAACACATGTCTGAACCATTACAATTCATTTTTTTCAATTTGTGTGGGGTAATATATGACAGACTTTAATAAAAATGATTAAAAAGCACGCTCTGTCAGTCAGGTGGAAAAGCTACAGGCCATTTCAAGTCTAAATGGTTGCACCCTCTGTCAAGTTGACAATATAACTGAAGACCTATAAAGTGTAATACACCAGTAAGTATGTGAAAATGTTTACTTTTGCCTCCTTTCTCCACGTCCGACCTGTCGTTTGGACCCGCCAGCATTGACACCGAGTAGCAGCGGTACTGAGTGGAGAAGCGGTTCTGAAAGGCCCGTGGCATCGGGTGGTCGAAGACATCGAAGGAAAACTGCGGAAAACACAACCAGACCCAAGTAAATCACCGGCTGTTTCAGTGTACACGGCTCGTCAAACTATCTGCACAGGATTATTGTCACTTGAATCATGACAGGGCATCTTTCTGCCGCTAGCCGCTGTGTTGTTAGCCGTTAGCTCGCTGCTAAACTGCGCTTTGTTTTGTCTTGGGAGCAATTTGTCGTCAGCCGAGGACAAAATGAGTCTAATGAGTGGAGGCTACTCACCATGCTGCCGGCGTCCTTGGCGTTTTCGACTTCAAACGATGACAAACAAAGCTCTTGTTGTCTCTTCGTACTCTGCAAAAAAAAATGTACTGGGGAAACTCCAATGTTATCTTCCGCTTCTTCCGGAAGCACAAGAGCTGACAGCAGGAAGTCACGTCACACACGAGATGACCCAATCCAAGACGTCCACACATTTAATTAAGTAATTAATTAATTAAAAAATGATGCCCATAAATTTTTTCATCTTGCATTTGAGTAAAGCTTAACGTTAAAATGTTTCAAAGTACTTACTTATGAAATCATTGCATCATTTTTTTCCCCACTCATATCTTGATTATCTATATTATCCAACCACCACCAAAAGCATGAACAAGTAAACACACAGCTCATTGACAGCCATTTGTTTAATGAGTCTTATGAAGACCAAATCTGATACACATTCATGACAGTAAACAGTGAAAACGACAAGGTAAAAAGTCATTACAGAGCTCTAGTAGAAACTTTTATGCCAGACGAAAACTGTACACTCCATAGATACAAAATACAAAATAGGAAAAGGTCATGTTCTGTGGTGACATTTTTTGAGAATATTAAAAACCAGTCAGCACTATATGATGTTGAGTCCTTTTGATACTGGAGTTCAGGTGATCTGCAGGTCAAAGTACTGTAGCTCTGGTCCAAGTTTCTGCAATGCTTCATTTCCCATATTATTTTATCTGTGATGCATGGTTGTGGTCACAATTTCTCATATAGGAGGCCAGCTTTTGGCCACTTCTTGGTGCACTGCCTCGGGTAGCCACTGGCAGTATGCAGACAGCAGAACTGCAAGGCGAGGAAAACACATCAGAAAACAATGTGGTCAGACAAAAAGAAGTCGAATCAAACAGACAAATCATGCCAACCCATTTAAATCCTCACATTTGTCTTCTTTGTTCCTCCAGACAGCGAGAAGGGCATCTCTGCAGTCGACTTTCTCTGACACCAGCGCTCCCAGCAGAGCCTCAGTCCTGGGCTGCAGCCTGAGACAGCAAAGCAACAACAGTAAGAGAGCCATCCTTTCTCTAAACAAGTCAAGCACTGAGGGCCTGAAGTAGAATAATGCCTCAAGGTTAGACTATAGGCTTACTTTGCCCAGGTCTTCAGCATGATGGAGGGGTTTGACAGAAGGTGTTTGGTGTGTTTCATCAGTTTAGGGCATACCTGTAAAACAGACAAAACGAGCAATGCAATATGACCGACCAGAGATGAGGACTGAAAAGATAATGAGGTTATCAGGTTTTGCTGCAATACCTTCCCCTCGAGCAGGAACTTGGCAAACAGTTTGTAGCGTTCGAGGCCGTGTGGATAGTCCATGTCCACTGCAGGCAGCTGCCAGCCCACACGGACTACAGGACAGACACAAACAGGAGTAATTACACACAAAAGGCAGACAAAGGCACTTTACTTTACAACAGGAAAGACAGCCATGTGCTCAGCTGTGGACAAAAGTGCTACTCACAGAAGGTGCTTGAACATTGACATTTGACTGTGCCCGTTGACGAGCAGAACCAGGGTGACGGGGTCTCCAGGGGAGAGCCAAAATGGCAGTACTGGGGCAGAAGCTGGGGGACCCATTCTGCCTCAACTGCTGACACACCTGAGACCAGCAGACAGAAACAGCAACATTTGTTCCCACATAGCAAGAGTCATCCTGCAAAAATGACTTTGGCAGCAACACTATGCAATTGTCATTCCAATCTTTACTGTCCAGCAAGGGAAATTTCGCTTATCAACATGGTTTACAGTAAAGACACACAATAAAAAAAAAACAATAAAATAAAATGGCATTTGATCTAAGGACAATAAAACACACTGGCACAGATTTCATATAAACATAGAAATGAGTGAGACAAGACAGGCAGTCACTAGCTTGATATAGTGCAATAAAAAAGCAACATACCGTCCACAATAAAATGTTAGTACACAGTGATATGCTGCATGACTTGACGTGCAAAGTAAGCAATCTAAATGCCATGAGTATTAACAAGTCCCCCATTCTTTGATTATTCAGTTTAGGTTATAAATCAGAGACCAGACGGCATCAATCTCAGGGTCTCCATTAATCAATGCTTCTAATGCATGCCAGTTATGCCTGGTTCATTCTTCCCACAGACACAGATATGACCGGGGCCCCGCAGCCAATGTGGGGCTCCCAGCTGCACGGCCTGGCACAATAACCAGTCACAAGTAGGGTGAGCGTGGTCGTGCATCAGCTGTAAATTGTAACAACACAGATGGCGGCACCGACAACGCACATGTGCCTCCTGCCGTGATTAGCTGAGCGGAGAGGCGGGAGGGATGTGGACGTGGGGGCGGGAAACAAGTGGAGGACTACCGCCAGAGAGTTGTTTACTTTGGAAAGAAGAGACAAGAAGTAGCAAAATTGAGTTTAGAGGAGAGGCTTTCAGAAGAAGTGATAAAGTGTTGCCACCTGTATGATTCATCTATACAGGATCATAAAGATAAGCGTGAGCCTTCCACTTCATTGAGCAACAGCAAACTCTTATCACTCTGTCCATGTTTTCTGGCAGAGACGTGAACAGGAACCAGAAAGTCCCGCTCTGCCTCTTTGCCTTCCTGTGGGAGGGGTTATTACAAATCCCACTGCAGTTCTGGGCATGATGTGCCCACAAGTGCTGTGAGTGGTCACAAAATGAACTAGGAATGAAGTCCTGGCACTTGCCTTTGCCCAAGACTCCCAGAGGCAGCTCGAAGGAGTTGTTAGCCCCCGGTTGTCTGTATCTGCAGGAAGCATGAACCAAGCTGTGTGTAGCTCAAACCAGTAACCAAGATGTCTGTGTTCACCATCATTTACCTCTCATGTACATCTTGGTGGTCTCCATGACTTCCTGGTACACAACAAACTGAGGCAGGGTTTTGAACAGCGCAGAGGTGGGATGAATAAATACTGGCTCATCTAAAAGAGGAGTCTGCAAAACAGGAGCAAAAATGTTGCAAAGGTGAAGGAGGACTACGACGCATTCCCCTTATTACACTGACAGTCCTCAGTGCGACTTGCCTTGTATCCATTTTTCCATTTTGGGTCTAATATTTCTTCTTCCTGTACTCGCCGTGCAAGATGGTCTCCCAGTCCTGCAAGCACAATCTGCCGCAAGCAGACCACCTGGCTCTCTGTTGGCGGAGTCATCTTGGGATCCACAAATACTCCCACCTCCGGACACACAGCATTCACTGTGAATATTATAAGGGAATATGATTATTATTTTTAATCATATTTCTGTGGTGTATAGTGTGTTAGGTAATCTGTAAATGTGTACCTGCATTGGTAAGCTGTCCTCGAAGCCGTCTGATCTCCACCATGGCTTTATACCTAAGACCATTCTCCTCACAAAACTTAGGGGTACAACCAGCAAACTCACAAGCCCCCACAGCACCTGCCAACACAAATTATGTCCCTGTTTACATACAACTTATCTTAATACACATTCATTAAGGAGGCCTGCATTACTGCCATACACAAAACTAAACGGACATGGATTTCTGCAGTTTAATTTCCCAATAAGAATACCTGAGGCACAATTCCTGGCATACGTGCTGTGCTCAAAAGCAGTGTAGCGGGAACAGCAGACTGTGATATTCCTGCTATAGCTGCCACTGCCAGCTGGAGCGGGCCAGAGCCCAGACCAAGAGCTGGCAAAACTTTGATCAGCACAGACAAGGCATGACTCCTCTTGGACCGAACTTCAAATTCATTTTTTATTTCATCAAGCAGTGGTCATATGACTTTAAATGTCATCACTTTCAAAGGGAATGCTTTTTTTCCCATTGGTATTAGTCTCTTTATTTTCTCTGTCTGCCATTTCTTTTGAACAAATAACAGCAGCCATTGCTTCTGCAGGGTGAGAACTCTGTGTGATCCATTTCAAAGATCTCATCTTCCATTTTTGCATCCTACCACTGTCACTCGTTAAAATACATAATATCTGGGTCAAAGGCGCAACAAATCACCTTCTAAGTGTCTACTGTTACGAAGTGTTACGCACACAACTGCATTAGCACCACCACCAACACCCAGTTACTACAGACCTAATAATCATAAACAAATCATACATGCTATAATCTACATTTCAATGTTTCAGTCGGAACATGAATAAATAATATTACCCAGCATGACCATGAGGTCGCCCAGCAGGAGTGAGGCTCCTTGCCCAGCCCAGAGCCTCCTCATCTGGGTCAGCCGAGCCCGACGTTGAGTCAGCTTGGAGCTCTCGTCCTCACTACCTGCCGGCCTGAGGAGGCAACACCATGTCTTATTAGTATGACAACAGAAGGACATTTACATAAAAGCAAAAGAGCAAACATTTGTGTCCATCACCTGTCAAGTTCCTCAAAGATTTCCCGCACTGTCATGGCTGCCACCACGGCGATGACGTAGGGCAGGCAATCCTGCTGCTTCCCTAGCGCCAGCATTTTGGCATAACGTGGTGCCACAGGGAATGAAGCCATTGCCCTGCCCAGTGGGGTGATGGGAGAGCTCAGCTTTGCACGCTCTAAGTCTTTTACCCTTGTTCAAAAAAAACAACAACAAAAAAAGATAGATGAATTAACAAGTGGCATTCTCAATTTATCAGATGACAGCTGGCAAGCGTAAGTGTTATGAAGTGAATAAAACAGAACAGTGGATGGGACGGGAGGATTAACAAAAAACTCAAGGCACAACAGGCCCGACTACCTTCCAGTGTGAGGCGGCTCCTTCAGAGCTCCCAGGGAGATGAGCAACTGTTCTGCAGCAACAAGAGCCTCAGCAGAGGGAGATGTGGGAAAAGGGAAATTCACCACCTGAAGACACAATTAGGACGATATGAAGATATTATGATGTTAGCTTGCATCACAGCTGAGACCTTTGCTCAGTGCACCCAGACTTAGACCACTAACCAACTGGTTCTTCTGCAAGGGCAAGAGGGGGTGAGGTTCTTTACAAGGAAGGCATGTATCATCCACCTACTGCACCAACCTGGGATATAAACCAGCACCCCTTCAATCACAAGTTGATGAATTAAATAAATCTGTGTGTTTCTGTGTTCACTGACCTTGTCTATGTTGAGGTCCTTCATCTGCAGAACCAGGTCTTCCACAGGCCTGCGGGTGATCTCTGCCTCTGAGAACTGACTGAAGTCCCCGAACACGGCAGATGAGTATAACCTGGAGAAACACCATAACAGCTGGTGACACCTTCAGCTACGTTAGCGAAATTCCCAGTTTCCTAACAAGAAGGAGAAATTTGTGAGAATATTCTGCTGAGGTGAAGACTGACCTATAGCAGTGTCCCGGCTCTGTTCGTCCGGCTCTACCGGCCCTCTGATTGGCCGAGGCCTGAGAGGTCCATGACACCTTGAAGGAGGACACCCCGGTCACACGGTCGTAGTAACGTTTCTTGACCCGACCGCAGTCGACGACGTACTTGATCCCGGGGATGGTCAGAGACGTCTCTGCCACGTTGGTTGCCACCACACAGAGACGAGTGCCAGGTGGAGGAGGCCTGAACACCTACAGCAAAGACAACACACACACACATAGAATATTTAGGTTATTATTATTATTTTTTTTACATAATATAACATACCTAGAGGCAATCTTTAGCACAACCTAGTAGCTGTGAGTTAACACTGTAATGTAGTTAACATATAATGTCCCTTCAGGGATCACATCAGTTCATTTCACCTCATTTTCAACGTTTTTTGTCCTGATAATGGTCGAGTTAACGTCTTACCTTGGCCTGCTGCTCTGGGGCCAGGAGCGAGTAAAGCGGGAGGACATACAGAGGAATGGATGGGTCTGCTTTCTCCTCTGTAAAAACAGAACAACATTAATATAGACATACAAGTGAAAGTTTCCACTGGACTTCGAGCACTAGTGGTATATCTTGCCTGTGTCCCCAGGATCATCTCCCAGGTCCAGGTCAGAGCCCTCATCCTCCTCCTCTCCTATCCCAGCCTGTCTGTCCTCGTCGCCCTCATCCACCGGTAGGGCAGAGTAGTTATCCAGGTCGATACGAGGCAGAGACTGAAGACAGAGCAGAAAACAGCCACATAAATCCCTCCTCATATGAGTTAGACATGTGGATATCTGCTTTCTGTCTTGGAGAAGTGACTGAGGCCTCTGGGGGCATTGTACTAAGAGTAAACTCACCACAGTCTTCTTCTGTTTGGATTTCTTAAACTTCCTCGTCGCCTCTGAGGTGTCCACCTCCTCACCCTCACCTGGAAAAAGAAAAAAATACAGGTATATGAGATTATGTGAGTTACTGAGTGACCAAGCGTGTGTGTGTGAGTGTGTGTGTGTTATACTCACCAGTGGTTGTGTTCCCCTTCCTGAAGGGGAAAGCTTTCCTTAGTCTCCTACATACGCTGTGAACCTCCGCCTGGCCAGTGAGAAATACCAGGATACCACCTAAGGAAAGGAAAATGTGGTTACTACAAAGATAACAAGCACTACAACCACAACAACATTACTTTATTGTTCATCAGGAAACCAAGCCTTCACTCCAGTCAGCTACCAACCAACTTTACTTTGATTAGATGAAAATATTTTATCACTACCTCTGTACCCAAAAAACAAAATATTTTCAGAGACTTATACTGATTATTATTGTTTTATAGGTATTGGTATAGGTATAGGTAAGAAAGCAATATCCGATTTGATTTAGATGTACAAAGTCAAATGTACAAGTGTGTGTGTGTGTGTGTGTGTGTACCTGGGGGCAGCATGCGGTGGATCTTGCAGGTCTTGTGGAAGGCCTCTCCGGTGTAATCCTCCAGCGGGGTGCGTTTGTTGAAGTGGATGGTGACGGGGAACTGGCGGGCGTCCACCTTGATGACGGGCGGGGGGTACGGAAACAGCTTCTTGTTTTCTGTGAAGTCCTCCACCCGCAGAGTCGCCGACATGACCAGCAGCTTCATGGGCAGACCTTTCTGCAGGGGAGCACGCGAGAAACACAGACACTTAAAACCACAGAACAAAACTGAGGACGCCTAATGTGGAAAGACGAGCGTCATCATCTGAGCCTGACGGATGACAAACATCAAAGACCAGCCCCGGGACCGCCGCTTACCTTGTTTCTGAGTGGGACGATGCGAGACAGCAGGCCAATCAGGATGTCTGTGTACACGCTCCTTTCATGAGCCTCATCTATGATTATCACACTGTATTTCTGGAGCAGGAAATCCTGCGGGACAAGACAAGAATAAATGCTTTAAATTGAGTTCTAAAAGTGTGCCTGACATGAAAGGTAGCTTGTATTTTTATGTCATATATCACCGGTTCAGCTGTGGTTGTTGGCTCCTTCCTTCAGTCATGATATTCAAAATTCCTACACCCAGATGACAATGAATATACCACTACTAATGTGACTAATTATAGTAAAATTCACAGATCAAACCACCTGACTAAAATGGTTCATTCAAGCTTTTTGTGTCAATAATGATGCTAGAAAACAATGAAGGACCTTTAGTTACTGATAAGAATGGATCTATCCATCCTCAGGAGGCTCGTGATCTTGCACAAAACAAATATTTCAATGTAAAATTACAGGTCTGATGTTTGTAACCATGATCTAAATATGGTAGTCCACCACAGCATCAATACTGCAGGGAGCAATGGCAATTTATTTGCTCAAATGGTAGTTTAAAAATCATGCTTCCTGAATAAATGTGTAATAATGTGAGAACTAACAGAACACCATTTTATGGAAACCCTAATTTTTGGATGCAAATGTCAAAGTCAATGCTGAACCTGCAAATAAGAACGCAAAGGTCCATTTTCCTTCTAATTTAACAGCAGGGAGGCAGCTTTTCCCTTTCCTCTACTGGCACCTCTGTGTGTGTGTGTGTGTGTGTGTGTGTGTGTGTGTGTGTCAGAGCAGGTGTATGTCTGTGTGTGTGTTAGTTTTGGCGAGGAACAGTAAAAGAGATACCTTCTGAATCTCCTTCAGCAGAACTCCATCTGTCATGAATTTGATCTTGGTGTCACTGGTCACGTTCCCTTCATAACGAATCTGGTATGACACCACCCTAAAAAAACACACAGACACACTTCAATAATCTCCATATAATTAAAAAAAAAATGATGATGAGACGGAGGGTATGTCAGACACTTGAGTTTGGAAATGCTGAGAGTGAGAGAACTTGAATACTGTGTAGGCAGGTTCATCTCCTTGGCCACTCTGTGAGACATGCTGACGGCGGCCACTCTCCTCGGCTCAGTGACGCCTATCATTCCACTGCCGCTGGAGGGAGAGAGAGAGGGAGAGAGAGAAATGAAAGAGACAATAATCAGATATCAGATGATCTCATGCAAGCCCCTCTGGAGGTCAACGCTGAGTGAGAAACCGACCGAGAGGAGGGATGAGGCCAGGACAAAAGGAGAGCTCACCTGGCGTAACCGGCTTCATACAAGAACTGCGGCACTTGCGTGGTCTTTCCGCTTCCTGTCTCTCCGCAGAGGACGACGCAGGGATTCTCCCTCACCGCCTCCATGATCACCTGCTCCTCCGCGAGCACTGGCAGCTTCAGCCGAGCTTCCTAAAGCACATTCAAACACAGACAGAGACATGTAGCCCAACCGCTCACAGAAAACGACTCCTCCTCTCTGAAAGATTAAGTGTCACTTACACATTTATTTGCTCGGACATCCACTTTAATGTAGATAAACACACACACACACACACACACACATACCTGTATTTCAGGCAGCCTGTCGACCGGGATGAAGACAGCAGGCTGCGAGGGCTTTTTGGTAAGGACCTTCTTCTGCTCTGAAATCTTCTCACTCAGTTCAGCTTTCACTGTCGTCTGCTCTCCTTCCTTCTCTTCCTGTTTGCCCTTTGACTCCAGACAGGAAGAGCTGGTTTCCTTAGAGCTCTCATCCCCTTGATCATCCTCCTCCTCATCATCATCGTCATCCTCAGAGGTGTCCAGATCACTACTTTCCTCTTCCTTTTGTTCCTCTGCTTCCTCTTCCTCCTCTTCCTGCCATTTTCTCTTCCTGTTGGCTCCACTCAGGCTGCTGATCTTTGGAGCTGAGCCTCCATCCTCAAGCTCATCTGAGGTCCTGGAGAGAACACAAACAGTGAAGAGCATCTCCGCATCCCCCAATGAGGCGCAGACCACATTTATCCTTCTGTCATAATCTAGAATGTGCTCTGTTTGCATGCAGTACGTGTGTCCGTGTGTGCACATACTGTTTACTGTGGTAAAGCTTGTGTCCTGTGCCCAGTTTGGAGGTGGTGTACAGCAACTTCAGCTCAGACTCTGGAAGCTGCACCTCGGCCAGCTTGGACAGTATGTCCGCTCTCTGAGGACAAAGGGACAAAGGAGTTACTAAACATTTCATATTTTAGGCTACGGCTGGGCAATATATTGATATTATATTGGTATCGTGATATTTTAAACGGCTGCATTACAGTGACGGGACGACATTTTTTCAACTTATTCTGTTCTAGCTGTTCTGTTATTTGCCTCATATCCACAGCACTAATGAGCATCAGAGGTCTGTGGTGTGCAAATGTCTTATGAACGCACCAATAGTCACCCCTACAGCATCGTCCCATATCAATAACAAGGGACATGATCAAAGATATTGATCCAGATATCGCCTAGGCGTAACTCATAATAAGTGAGCAGGGCATGAGCATCAAATTCATTGACACTTCAACAACAGAACAGGATTTTTATATGTCCTTATTGCCTTTGGAAATATCTCAGTATGTTTTTTTGTTTCTCTGATGGTTGTGTGGTACCGCTGGCTGTACAACATACTGTCTCTCAGGGATAATAAAGCTATCCGTGATCCTTACATTATAGAACAAGTCGGGCCACACTGCTGCCAAAACCAAGTGCATTTCTAATGGTTCTCACAAACGAAGGCTACTTCTGTTTGTGCCCATCACTTATCAAGCGACGACTGCCTGGACACGAGCTCTTTTTTCCAAGGATCGTAACTTTTCAGCTGAGCCGGCCTCCTACCTGAGCCTTCTTCTGCTTGACCTCAAGGACTTTCTGCAGCTGCTTCCTCTGCTTCTTGGTGAGAGGAGCTTTCTTCGCCGCAGGTTTCTCCGTGGCTTTCTCCTTCTTCTTGTCTCTGTTGGCTGGAAGGACCAGGGCATTGCTCTCATCCACGCCCTTCAGTCTGCCTCCATCTGTTCAAGCAAAACAAGCAGCATCACAAGCAAAACCTGCTCACACACACTGAATCATCCCACAACGTCTGTCCTGATCTTTGTTCTTTCTTTCTTTCTTTTTTACCTTGCAGTTCCACCACAACATCTAGCTCCTTATTCTCTGCTGGTTGTTGATCTTCATTTTGCTGCCTCCCCTTCCAGTTGTGTTTCTTCCTTAATCTCCCCATAGCTGAGTGAAGGCTGCAGATTAAGCAGTGGCAAACTCAAGGTTCAATCCGAGGCAACACCGCTAATTAAGTCGATAATCGTGAGTCATATGTAAATTGCCTTTTTTAATCATAACGTGGTGACTTATAGCGTTAGTCCTTAGTTACAGCTTCTTTTAGTAGCTAACGCAGAGTTCAATGTCCAAAAAATCGTATTGGCGTGTGTAGCTTAAAGAGTCGACTACTTTTTCCCTAAATATTCATAATATACTGACCGTTTATTTTATCAGGTCACACACACCGCATTCACAGTTTACAGACTTTACGTTCACACGTCCAGCCCTGTACACACCTCACGTGTAAACACATCTCAGTCCATTCCGTAAACCAGTCCGTCGCGATTTGTTTCCCCCCGAAGAAAGGTTCCGCTACGAAGCTCTCAGTGAGTAAATGATCCTAAAATCCTCAAAAAATGGATCATGTGTAGCAGCTGCCATTTGAGATTCTACATGTGCATATATCATTTATGATATTTATGATATATTTTTTGCATGAATGAATCATCCAGCCAATCATGATATTCACTCACAATAGGAAAGAGGACAGGAACTTCTCACGCAGCCACCAATCATCCCCACTCAAAGAATCTGACTCATAAAAATGCATGGACTTTTTCACTGAACCTCTTTATTGATTAAAAAAGAAAAAAGAAAAAAAAAACCATTTTGAGCTGCAAAATGTAAACACAATATACCTATAAAATTATCATGGGGTTTTGTTACAAGCCCAAATACAGTTTTGCACAGTGTAAAATAATATATTTGTGGAGATCTAATATTCACAAGGCACAGTTCAGTAATCAGTTGGAAATATTTCATGGAAACGCATTAGCTCCAAGAGCTTGCACACTTTATTATTTTCTATCAATAAATTTTAAAAAATATTATATTAAAAAATAGTTTGTGCATACAATTGCAAAAACAACAAAAATTCTCCTTAGCTGCCTGACTGCATTCAGA
This sequence comes from Myripristis jacobus, assembly GCA_900302555.1. NCBI lineage: Eukaryota > Metazoa > Chordata > Actinopteri > Holocentriformes > Holocentridae > Myripristis > Myripristis jacobus. The sequence continues at coordinate 37,301 of OMLB01013633.1, forward strand.
AGCAGACCACTTTGACTTATTGCTATTTCTTATCAAACAACCCCCTGTGGAAAAGGCAACATGGAGTTCATAAGTCAACAAAAGCACTAAAATAAATGCTTGCATCTGAGAGAAACACAGCAGAGAGCATCCGTCCTCCGTCTCAGATGCTGCTGTCCTTCACAGGCTCATACTCGTTTTCCATCAGGCTCTGCCCCACAGAGAAGCTCTCCTCTTTGGCTCTCCTCGCCTCCCAGGACAGCCTCTCAAACTTCTTCAGGAAAAAGATGACGGCCACCAGCAGCAGCGCTTGGACCAGCACAAACACAAACAGACACACCTGCGAGGCCACAGCCAGGTCACAGTACCAGTAGTGGCAGGACGCCAGCACCTCCTCCTCAGTTAGATACACCACCAGCCTCCCCCTCAGGCTGGGAGGGGAGCTGCAGTTGGCGTGTTGGTGTGAGGAGCCGCCGGCAGGCTGGCGTAGCAGCCAGGCTCTCAGGTAGAGGATGCCACAGTCACACGCCCATGGGTTGCCGTACAGAGAGACAGAGCGCAGGGAGGTCAGGGAGTCCAGCAGTTTGTTGGGGAGGGAGGTCAGCAGGTTGTTATGGAGACGAAGCTCAGTGGTGCCATCGGGGAACCGGGTGGGGAGTGAGGAGCTGGTGAGAGACCGCCCGCTGCAGTCCACCTGACTGCCATGGCAGGAGCAAAGATTTGGACACGGCGCTAAATTTTGACCTCTGACATCCAACAAGAGGAGTAGACTCAGGAGCAGAAGCCTCTTCATCATCACTAATCAGCCTGAGAGGAGAAGGAGAGGAGAAGAGAAGAGAAGAGAAGAGAAGAGAAGAGAAGAGAAAAGAAAAGAAGAGAGGAGGAGAGAAGAGAAGAGAAGAGAAGATGAGAAGAAAAGAGGAGAGAAGAGAGATATTTCTTATTCAAGTCACTTTAAATGAATTACATGTTGTTTTGACATCATATCAGTGAGTAAAGTGAGAGGAAGCCATGAAAAGCCACTGCATATCTGCTTGCTGACTGAAATATTTGTGGAAGACAGATACCCATATCAGGGTGTCTGGAATTATGGGAAGTCTTTTCTAAGTAAAGGATGTACGATGGTTGTGTCAGAACGAGATAGAGACACAAAGAGAGTAACTTTACTTGGGAATCCTTCAGAGCTCACTCCACTAAGACTGGAGAGAGATAATGAAGTTTAACTCTGAAGTTTAAATAAAGTAAAACCTTCTCTTACAAAATGATCACTGACATGAAAGTAAAGCACGTCAAGGTTTAATATTAAAGCAATAAGTTATATTATATTATTATATTTTATTAAAACCAGCGCTTGTGTGTAAAAAATATCATACAATGACAAATGATTATGCTTTATTCCCAGCAAAGCACATGACCTGGCAGACTGCTGTTTGCCTTTACACACCTGATGCACTGCAGCTGACATTGCAAAGGGAATCCCCTGTTTCTACACTCAAAGCAATACAGTTTGTGCTAAGAAATACTACACAAGCATGCCGAGTCTGTCTTACCTAAAATGTAAATGTAAAGGAAAAAAAATCAGAAAAATCGCATTCTTAAGTCAGGAGAAAACAGAAATGCTATTTACTGGAGGTACTGTAAATAGCTCAGTGTGGCTCAGATATGATAGGGGTAAACTGAGCAGATTTTGTGGTTATTATCATTATTGTTGATGTTGTTGTTGTTGTTGTTTACAACTAAGCACCATTAGTTTTACTGTCTCTATTAGCAGGACTACTGAACATCGTACACACAAACTGTCCTTAGGTGAAGAACAAGTAGGACATTGCATATCTCATGTTATAAATTAACATATACAGATAATACCAACATCTTACTATTTTCTTGTATCAGCTGGAAGAAACATATATCTACTGAACAGTCCTATCCATAATTGTATGTCAATGAATAACAGGTGATGAAAAATAACACTAACAATTTAAGATTGTCATTGCAGTTAGCATTGTGAAATATTATCTGTATCAAACATGTGCATATTAACTTTCAGTCAGGAAAATTGCACATGATCTGACACAACTCTGCCTTAAATTGGAGTGAAATTTGTAGTTTCTCACCTTGGGATGAATGCCACTTGCAGGTCTGACTGAGCTTCAAACTTTGGAGCTCGCGTCTGCTTCCACGCAGGTGCAGATCATTGAGTTTTAAAGGTTTATGAGGGAAAAGTCTCCTCCTGATCTGAGGAAAGGAATTACCTTCAGCGCTGTGTGTCTTCAGCAGAGGCACAAGTGACTGTGTTTCTCACTGTGGCTCTAGCAGATGCAGAGTGGGAGAGTCACAGCTGCCACTCACTGATAAAGGCCGCTGTGAAAGACAGATACACACAGACGTATGTGCACACACATAAACACACGAGCACACACACAAGCACACACGCACAGACCTCTAACCAGTCACAGGAGGCATGTCAGCCACTGTTAAATGATAAACACAATGGCACGATACTGTATATGCATCAGGACATGAAGACATGACATAGATCAATTTTCAAAGGCTTTACCAACCATTATCAGGTTCAAAATGTTTAACAGTAACACTAAAAAAATATCCTGTCACTATTTAATATTTTTCTATCATGCATAAGTCCCCTGGCTCCTCTGCCTGGTTGTAGTTGGCTCTGTATGGCAGTGAGGGGGAAGAATGGCTGCAAGAGATATAATTATGAATCAGCAGATTATGTCCCTGCAGCAGCTTCAGCTGTGCTCTGCCAGCAGGAAGCGACAGAGCGTGTTGTGCTGTGTTTACTGGGCTTCGATGGCATAGAAGTGCAGCTCCATCACCCTTAGAGGAATAACGCACGGACAGCGAGGTTGGAACGATGTGAATCAAGTCTGTTTATTTTGTCACACTTGATAGATCCGGGGCACGAGTCGAGCCCTCAGACTGACGACACAGTTCAGGCAGACAGAGATCACAGCCTCGGGGCGAAAGATGTACTGTACCTCAACCTCAGGAGAGCTTACACACACTCATCCACACACACCTCCACACTCATGCATGCTCACTCACGCGCAACTGTACAATTCACCTACTTACAGAATGCAGTCACGCAACTCACTTCCATACAGAGAAATGCCAGTTAAACAGAAGCACAGACTCACTGCAGGAGTTGCTCCTCATTAGCAGTCTATTTCATACCCTCCCTCAGTGGCATAGGTCATAATGCATCTCATTACAAACACAGGGCATCGGCTATGAAGCAGTGAAAACAGGCCCACGGCTTAATGCGGATATGAATAAGCGCAGCATGCTTGCACATGCACCATTTACTGCAGCCTCTCATTATGTCAAAGGCTCTCATTTCACAGTTAGCCACTGGCGATAAGTGCATTTTCAATTATTTCATCAAAATGTTTAAATGCTCCAGAAAGATAATGTTTTGAATGAAGGTTACAAAATAGACTCCATTCTGTAGCCTTTCATGATGATCACAGTCCAAATAAACAAGAAAATATGTGATTTTCTCTCTTTTCTGCTATTCAATAAAAGTAAAGTCAACGTAGTACTTTTGCAAAGACAAATGGAGTTTTACGGACGGATATCTGGCGATATCAAAAGAGGATGTTTCATGACAGACATACGCTCACACACACGCACTCAACCTCAAGGACACACACGTACACACACACACACGCCACGCAGATACAATAATAAAAAACAATATCTATGTTAAAGTCTAAACATCACCAACAACCTAAATTGCTTTACAAAACATTTTATAGCACGTATATTCATACCCTGACAGAATATCCAAAAAGTTTAGCATTGCATTTATAAATTAGATACACTGAGTAGTCATTTAAATTATGCATTTATATTATATATGTTAAGACTGTTAACCACAGCAAAGGGGCTCAAAATGGGCAAAAGGTACACTTCAGAAAAATACCCTCTAACATCACAATCCTCCAGGCAGACAGACTATACAAAGCACCGAACAGAAGATCAATTTACAGCCAGAGTCGCCACTAACACTTGATATCCACGTCGTGTTGCGTTTATGGTCTGAGAGTCTGATTGTAGTTTTAAGGTTCAGACAGCAGGTGGTGCTGTAGATCGCGGGGCTCGCTCTGGAGGTCGTCACTGGTCTTTC
>OMLB01013650.1:12815-28889 GCA_900302555.1 Myripristis jacobus
ATAGAAAACATGTTTTCAGTTATTTCACCTTTTTTTGTTAAGTACATAACTCCACATGTGTTCATTCATAGTTTTGATGCCTTCAGTGAGAATCTACAATGTAAACAGTCATGAAAATAAAGAAAACGCATTGAATGAGAAGGTGTGTCCAACTTTTACGCGACATGTCACGGAGAAAGGGTCAAAAAACGTTGGACAATTTATTTTTCTTTAGTTAGAGGAGCACTGGAGACGATGAGCCCGCCTGTTCACCCCCGGGCCAAGGGGAGTGCATCCCCGGCGAGCCGACCGAGCCGCGGCTCGATGATGAGGCAGAGCCAGTGCGAGTTAGCACGGATGTTAGCACGTCGTCAGAGCAGCCTTCTGCGAGTCGCAATGGTAAACATCGAACTAGCAGATTTAATCCAAAATGGTTAGCTGACCCTAAATTTAGCGGATGGCTCTACAAGACCGAGTATGGTAAGCATGTTTTGTGCTATATTAAAATATTAACAATAATTACAGGGCTCTGAAGTCTCGCGCATTGGGCGTGAGACACACGCATTTCAACCCGTTCACACGGTCACACGCCACACCTTGTATTTCTCACACAGAGAAATTACCGGGATGACGCCCACCAAGTTGCGCCGCTATTTTTTATAACAGTGGTAGGGCCCTATAATTTCGTGGAAAAGTGGACGGAATCACGGAATTAGCCAAATAAAACAGAATCTATTTTTAATGCGGAATATCACGGAATTTGACATAATTTGAATTAAATGCTATTTTGAGTGGAATATGAACGTATGTCTGGCAAAGGCAAAGAAGATTTCCAGGCTACAGCAGCGCACTGACATGGATTGTGTAACAAAGTGAAGAGTTGCCACTCCGCTCTATTTTCACTGGCTAACAGTGAAAATTCAGATTCAGATTCAGAGAAGCGGTATCACTTCAGCTAATTTTGCAATCTATGTTATCACATGCATACTACTGCTCATTCATTGGTAGCTGAATTGTTAGGTCTGTTTGATAAGTAATTTACCTTTTTAAAATAATAATAATAATTTAACATATTGTTAAATTATTGGAGTATATATGGAATTCTCATAAAAAGGTACATCAGGCCTTAGCCTCTGCCAGACAGGTATTCTCCTGAGACCCCTCAAAATGGAGTGCAGCAGGCAGCATCCTGTATGAGGAACAGGGCAGACCTGCAAAGGTAATTGTACCCTTTGCGGTTTGGCAGGCATAACACAGCAGCCTACAATGTTCCGCCTACAACTTAATAATAGTGATATACCCACTGCACAGAGACCTGGGTGACTGGAGAGTCTATCCTCTTTTAACCAACTTCCACACACACACCTTGTCTCTGGCCCTGCCAGCTATCTTCATGCCACTGGAAAAAAAGCCTGACTGGAATATTCTTCAGTGATCTGTCCCAGCCTGAACCATCATGACCATCAATACTGTTCACCAACAGGAAACACTGCTGCTCCATCACACCAACAAACTGAGAGCTGATTCCAATATTTTTGTGAAAAGAGAAGTAGCCAGTGGATCTGCCTGAATTTGATTCTCATCAGAGTGGAATCACCACTAGACCACAATGGGACGTTAACTCTCTGCTGCCCTGCACTAATCAAATTATTTGAGGTTTAGGAGCAATTTAAGGGAGGGTCTCCATTTGTTTAATGATAGGGAAACTCTGGGATATATTAAAGGGACAGTTCATCCATCCATCCTTGAGTGCTGGATACTGGCTGACTGCTCCAAATGCTGTTAGCCTCCTGCCATTGAGGTGAACTTCCTCCCGCCTGACATTCTGAAAAATAACTACCTTTATCAACTCAAACTGATAAATAAACAAAGTTTGAGTTTCATAATGTGCAGCAGAACTTTACTGACAGAAACCCCACAAAAATGTTTACCATTAACAAAACAAAAAAGTAGAACAATTTTCTCATTTCTTCTGATGCTTGAAAGGTAGGTGAAATGTGTGTGATAGAGAGGAGTGAAGGAAAAGAAGCTAGCCACAACATACTTGCCAACTATCTTTTAGTATTCAAGAGAAAGGTGTTAATTTTGTCCTCCAACATACATACATGAATTCAATGAAGAAATCAATTGATAGCAAACTCAATCTATCTACTTGTGTCTCTGTGGTGGCTACTGCAGCTCTGGCACAGAGTGATACAGGAAGCGCAGAAGTTACTTTACATATGTTAACAGGAGAAATACAGACATAAACAGTAATTTCAACAAAACTAGCATCTATGTGCAAGTGATGTTAAACTTTAGATTTCTATTGATTAAATTAGTTATTTTAAGAATGTTAACCAGGGGAAAGGCCATCTTAATGGCAGCTAACAGTTAGCATTTAGAGCATCCAGCCAGTATCCAGCACTCAGTAACAATGAGAGGAAGATAGCACCACTACTGTCCTACAGAACAGCTAAGGAGGAGGTGAAACAATATCACATCTGTCAAAATCAAATATCGTGTCAGGTTTATCGTGTTATTCTGTAGTTGTGCTCTGGGAGTAACTTCCATCAAATCAGAGATGGACAACACTGAGTAGTCAATATCTCATATTTAATAAAAGGGCAACATGGCCATCATAAGCTGAATGGTAATACCACTGTTTCTCATCTGAGACTATTTTCCAACATTAAAATTAATATGCTTGTTGGGACAGGTTGGTGCTAATAACTTAAGAAGATTCAATCTGGGCAGACCCTGAAAAAGTGCACAAGGCAGTCTTGGTACTGAGTGTGGAGAGGCTGCAGAAGTGAGCTAATTATTCAGCTGCCATGTTTTCCTCTTGCAGCCTAACAGCAATGTGGATGTGCTGCTGTTAGGAGTGGGCCTCATTTAGAAATCTGCCTAATGAGAGACTGGTGACACCAGGCCTCATGAAAAAGAGAGTCCTTCCAGTTACCATGGCTCTGTGAATAATTCATACTAATTGACAGGATCACTGTTGGTCAACTTATTAGCCCATACAGCTAGCTTCCCAAAACATAGCAAAGGGATTGCAAAAATACATATTGTGGGCTGAATGCTACAACATCCATCACTTGTGGTCTTGCGTCCTATGAACATTCTGTTAATTATATTAAGATGCTGAATTAAATAATGCCAAGCAACAACTCAAAAAACAAGAATGATTAAGAGGACACAAGTCTCCCTTTAGTATTCCCCTGTGATCCTCCCTTGGCACTCAACAAGCCCCTTCTTTTCATTTTAATCGGCCAGTCAGACAGGGAAGCATGGCTGGAATTAACATCATCACCTGTGTTGCCATTTGCATCCGCAGATAAACAAGTGCTGCCATGTTTAATTCATGAGACAGAGAGACGGTTTCAAAATCAATTTTAACAAAGTTATAGAATGCCACTCCTTCAGTAGGCGGAATTATTTATCATTAAATTAGCTGGACCTCTTTTATGATGGTGCTATTAGGGAGAGGTCGCCTGCCAATGTAGCCTCATCTTCTTTAATTGCTTCCATTTTACAACCAATATCTTCTGTTTGGACATTGCTAGTCTCATTACAGATGAATTGTTAATGAGATGACTGCAGCTCACAGACACTGGACAACTGTGAGGGCCAACAAGCTGAAAGTCAGAGTCACTGCATCTCAGGCAACCGACCTGTGAGAGAAATCGCTGCTCTGTTTGACTGCTCTGTTTCTGTACAACTACCAACCTCTTTCCAGTCTCATCAATAATACACCAACCACAGGCAGCTGGGTGCTGCTGAGTAGATGCGACAGTCTGACACAATACATCATTTTCAATTTGCTGCTCATTTATCTGACTCCATCACTGCAGCAGGACAAGGCGGGAGGATAAAACATGGCTGTCTGTCTGGCCTCCTCCTGACAACAAGTTAGAGGTCGAGAGGGAGGCTGAATAAAAACGGAGAGGCTGCTGGACCATGCTAAATTAAATTAGTATTCGGCAGAGCTGCTGCTGAGGCAGACAGAAAAGTGGAAGCAGAACTGGCATTCCCAACATACCTTGCTGGTGTTATTAAAACCAGTGACTATATTGGTGTGGGCTGTGGTGAGGAAAATGATAAATGATGATGGCCTGTGTACTGAGTAAACACAGAGCTCCTGGACAAATAGAGAGATCACGAAGAAGCAAAACTGATGTGTGCTCTGTGGGTTATTGTCTCTCACAGGGGTGATGGTGAGGCTGATGGCAGGGAGATTTCAAACAAGTCTCGCATTTGCTCCAGGACTCTGCCCTACCCTTATAGAAGTATTGTAACCAAAAAAATGCTTGATCTTGTAGTTGGTTTTGTGAAAACATACAATGTGATCTGTTTTTGCTGTATAGCTGAATTCTTATGTATCACCAAAAAATTGTTGTTGTTTTTTTTTTTTCAAACTATCTCCCTTTAAAGAAAAGGGAAATTATGTGGCATCCAAGTGGCTTACCTGGTAAAGCATGTACCAGTAAGTCCTTATCACAGTGACCCAGGTTCGAGTGTGGCTTGGGCCCTTTGCTTTATCTTCTATTACTACTGCTGAGGCTACTTCTGTATTAGTACTACTACATTTTTACATTTTCATGAATGTACTGAATATTATGGGAATTTAATGGGTTAAACTACTAGGCTACAACTACTTCTTCTATTACTTTAACAACTGCTTGAAATGCTTCAATTACTGATTCAGCTACTTCAGTTCCTGCTTATCTATTTCAGCTACTGCCTGAAGTACTTCAACTACTGCTTCAAGTACTTCACACTGTGCGTCAACGACTTTCAGTTATGCTTAAACTATTTTGAGCACTGCTGCAACCACTGCTTCAATGAAATCAAGTACTGCTTAAAATTCTTCAACTATCTACTTTTTCGACCTGAAGCGAGTGCACAGATTTTGTTAAGAGAATTTAGCCTTTTCAAGTTTTCATTTATGTCTGAGGTTGACTTTCTGCCCCTCTAACCAACAAGATGCAAATCACAGGCTCAGGATGAATGGAACTCTACTTATGCAGGTTAAATGAAAAACAAAGTGACTCTACTTTTTAAAGCTAAAGACAGAAGAAATACAATGAATCCACATCCATCTGCTCTTCCTCTATAAAGCTCTACTGTCATGGCTGCAATAGCAGATGACCCAAACAGTTTGCTGACCAATGGTATGACTCTGCTATTATGTGCAGAAATATTAGAGTTCTTTTACAAAACTGAAAACCTCTTGAACTGGTTCAATATGCATCAATTATTATATCTGTAAAGAAACCCCCGAGGGACTGGTATGAGAAGTTCTGCCAGCCTGTAGGCAGCGCATCAGGTCAACATCAAGTCTAACAACAGAATGGTGACATGACACCAACACCTTGTTCCTACAAACTATGGACATGGAGGTCAGGCCACATCAAGGCTATGTCTTTATCTGGCAGCTTCAAATTCACACTCACAAAAACAGCACACACGTGTTCTTCAAAAGGGGTCTAGGCAACAGCCAGAGCTGCCTTTATTAATACTTTGTTATGGCTTGACTGTGCATATGAATACATGAATAAATCCACATTTCTACCAGCTTCATTGCAAAATCATGTAATATTTATGTAAGATGATCAAATTGTAGATTTCTAGTTAAAAATATCGATACCGTTCATCATGATCATGATCTTGATTTGTGAAGACTGTACTCAAAATCCCTCTGGAGACTTTGATTTTCAAATCTGCTATGTAATCATGCTGAATATGAGATGTTCATAATGAATCATTCATGATAATCATTCCTACATTAATGTACCATGAAACATTACATTACTTATGTGCTGTTTTATGTGCTAAGCTTCTGGCAGGCTTGTTTACACAGCTCCTGTCTGAAGCGATTTCAGTACTTTACAGATCACGCCTGCTATGCTGCTTGTACTATGATAGTGAGGTGGCATCTAAAAAATACCAGTATTTTTCAGATGCTGCTGTCCTTCAGGTTTTCAGTCAAAACTTGATCATATGTGCAGCCAAACCGGAAAGCATCCAACTATAAATATTCCACTTTCAACAATACATATTCATAAGACATTTTTCAATGTGCATTGTGTGCATTGGTTACAAAGCAGTCTTAAATTTTCACAGCCAATTTTCATTTAGTGTTAGTCTTTCATTCAAATCTGTTTTCGTCACATTTTAGCAGATTGTTTTGTAGAGGTTTCAGTTGTTGAAAACTGTGCTTTAGTCTAACCTTACTGAATCATTTTTCACTTTTCCATCTCTTTTGTGAAATTTCCAATTTTAATTACTTGCCAGTGACCATTATATACAGATTGTGCTTTGTTCCTAATAGTAGCTTCCTGTATTTTCTAACATAGTGTACTTAATATCAAAATTAAAGTTAGTCCATATGTCAGTTCTTTTTTTACCTCTCAAAAACTGGGCCTTAGCAAAGACATACTGCACAGATATGTTAGGTAACAATCCGTTCATTTTAGTTAAAATTTCTGTTGAATCTACATTATCCAGTGGTTTACAAACTAATGACTGGATCACTTCCACACTGAAATCAGGGGCTGGTTTTATGTCCACTTTTTATTTCTTGATGTAAATTGTCATATTTCGTCATAGTTTTTTTTTTTTTTGACAGTTTCATTTTTCTTTTGAATTTGTGTTATTGTTCTGAAAAAACTGTAATTGAAGAATACTTTTTGTCATAGTTTTAGCTGATGAAATTAACACAGGGAGTATCACAAAATAAATGGTGGTTTCAGACTTTCTTCAGTTTGATTTAAATTACAGTTAAAAAAGCAACCAGTAAGTATGGTTGGGAGCTTCTTTCATCCTTCATTGTTTGGGCTAGTTGATAAAATAGCACTTCACATTTCCCTCAGTGATGCAAGAAAATGGTGTTTCTGCTCTGTGTGCTGTCTGGATGGAGACAAGGGATGGTTTCTAAGGCACTCTCTTTAAATCAGTGCACCTTAAAGGGATTTTAGGGTAAGTCTACACCCTGTGGCTACTGCCAAGCTTTACTAAGCCTCCAAGACATTTTATTTTTACAGCCTCCCTTCTTATCGCACATCAACAGTTTCAGACTTGGTGAACATATGTTTTTGAGCAACTTCATCCACTTACGACATCTTAACCCTTTGAACCCCAAGAGTCCAGGGGCAGGCTTTTCTTGGAAGGGATTTTTGCATAATATTATTATGTTCTTTTTCTAATTTTCAGGTTTTTATAAAACAAACAAACAAAAAAAAACCATAATAATAATAATACTAACAACAACCATAATACTACTACTCCTACTCCTACTACTATTACTCCTACTCCTACTCCTACTCCTACCACTACTACTACTATTAATAATAATAACAATAACTAATAATATTTTTCTGGTAATTCTTGTAACTTTTTTTAATTTCTTGCTCATTTTCAATCTAGCATTACTGATCTGACATTCTAATACATAATTTTAGTAATTACACATACAGTTTTCCCATGTTAAAGATATCAAGTGAATTTGCCCAAGTTTCAAAGTGTTAAGTGCTATTAAAATTACTGGCAGATCTTGTCAGCAGCTTTCGGAAGTCTTGGCCTGAGGTAAACTGGAACTTGAGGTACGGAATATATTACAGGCACAGGGCAAAACTGAGACCTGAAGTGGCAGCGCTGGGACTGGGACTGTGCTTGATGGGGTGACATGATACTAAGATACAGATTCTCTGTCCACTCTTCTGCCAGATGCCTCTCTCGCCTCTCTAAATTTTTTCCCAGACGTTTTGCATGAGTCGGGCAGGAGGAGCAGAATGCACGGCTGAGGCAACCTGAACAAAACTTAAAAAAACAAGTTTAAGCTCAATAATGGCAGAATAATTATCACCGTGTCACAGCATTGGAAGAGTGACTGATTGTCAGTTTGGTATAATGATTCAAAATTGTAGGCCTTCCATTATTCCATTCTACTAAAAGCCATCTAACCTGCAGTATTCCGCATATGGTGATTTCAGCCAGAATGGCAAATGATGTGCTGCCACCCAGAGGTCAACTGAATGATCTGTACATTTACCCACAATGCCATGGACTAAAATGACATCATAGTTTGTTTATTTCTGGAAATCAGCTCAGTTATTCTGCAGAAAACAGCCACTCAGCCATGACTTTGGAGAGCACACAGCTAAGGCACGGATTCCTCCCTGTGTTCTGTGTTCCCAATCCAGATTAAGTGTCCATCCTAACTGGAAGAGTTCAGTAGAAGCAGGTGGACTGGGATATGTAGGATTTGTAGGATGTTAAGAACAACATATGTAATGAAATAATGCATTATGAGGGAACCAGATCGGTGACAGAAAGAAGGCCTTGTGTGTACCTACATTGTTAAAGCTCTTAAAAAAAGGACCATACCAGTGATTATGAATGTTTCTTTACAATTTGCCCACATTTTGCACTGCAACAAACTATATTAAATATTCTGAAGATTTACAACTGGGAACTATTTTCCACAAGAGAGATTGTTTACTGTGTTACAGGTGTGAAGAAAGTTTGAAGTCTCTGAAAGTTCATTTTCATATTGTAGTGGAATGAATGGATTAACCCTCCTATTATGTTTGGGGTCAATTTGACCCCAGCCAATGTTTAACGTCTCTAAATGAATGATTAACATCATTTTTTTTGCTTCATATTTAATGAGTGTTCCTAATGTAATTGGAACTACCGGGTAAAGATGAAATTGACATGATGATATGTTTTCAATGTCCTGTTCACACTTTGTAACGCATTGGTTATAAATAACAAAAATCTGTACTTAGAAATAATTTATGGTGATTTTCATATTTTTCCATTGTCGCGTAATATGAATACTGGATGTATAAGTGGGGGTGGGGGGGGAGTTATGTTTTATTTAAAGGGCTACTTAGGTCGTCAACAAAGAAACAAAGTACCTGACACATAAACTTTGATAACAATTTTAGTTATAATAATTTTGTGGAAGTTTAAACTGCAGGGGTCAAACTGACCCCAAACATAAAAGATGTTCAAAAATGTGAACATAACAGGGTTAACATCTCCTTGGCTCTGCACGTTGAGCAGGAGGCCATGGCAGACCTGGGCATCAAAGCGGGAGACAAGGTGGTGGTGGTTTGGACGCAGCCCTCAGCACCAGAGGCCTTGAAAGAGATGGTGGAGAGCCTCAACGCCACTGTTGGAGCAGACGGCTGCGTGTCGGTGGAGAACATGGAATGGCTGTTGCGTTGTGAGTGACTCGCTGTTTATCTGCAGGATGTTTTAATGCCATACTCAAAGCAGCTTGACAAATCTCAGAAGAGTGTCTCCTTCCCACGGAGATGCTTACACTGACCACCCAAACCAGTCGTGCTGTTTTGTATGATCATCTCCACAGAATGCCACTCTCATCTGTTCTCTCCTCCTCGTCCCCCCCTCCTCTCTCCTCAGCCTGCCATGCGGCGTCCTCGTTCGACTGGGTGCTGTCCTGCCTGCTGGCTGACAGCTCCTCTGTCCACCAGCCTGAGACGCTGGCAGAGGTCGCCAGAATCCTCAAACCTGGCGGGAGGCTCATCCTGGAGGAACCAGTTACAGGTGAGAGAGCAGTCGTGTCGTGAACTGGCATTTCACAGTTAAACAAGGACAGGTGAGCTCGTCAAGCCTGATAAGATAAGAGGCGCAGGTAGTCCAGATGTTAGGTTCTGACTTCTCAGAGGCTTGAAAAGACCTCATGATCAAAACAAATCAAAATAACAGTTTAAGTTTTTTATCACATACAGTATCACTGTACAGGTCCATGGGATTAAGTAATTATGTGGACGGTATAAAGAGCCACAGTAGAACTTTTTATTTCCTGTTTGTTTGATTGACAGGTGTAAAGACTGGTGGAAAAGGTGGTGAACTCATATAAAACCAGCTGCTTGTGTCTTCATACATCTCTGGTTAAAAGTGGGGGTGAAAAAGAGGCTTGTGCTCTTGATGACCGCAGTGACTGAGTGTGATAAAGCACAGCAGGGTGCACACAGGCTGTGGCTCTGGACGTGCCGCAGTGTGTTTGAGCCTTTCCTTTTTACATTTTAGGAGCTGAGAGTCAAATTGTGAGGACCGTTGAGAAGCTGACGTCTGCTCTGAAGCTGTCTGGCTTCATGTCGGTGGCAGAGGTGAGTGTGGTGTGGTGTAAGCAGGTAACCTCTGACCGGGAGCAGGTCCTGCGCCTGCTCAGAGATGGCAGGCAGCTCAAGTTATAATAAAATATAGTATAATAAGGTAGAATTAATAGACTGATCAAAAAAAGAACTCCCTAAGTTCCCAGGATCTTCACTGGTGTTCTGATAAATGTAAGATTGGACAGACGTGGCCGTCTCGGGAAAGTGACATATCCTCTGCAGCTCTTGACCTGCTTCTTGTGCACCCAGGTTAGCAAAGGAGAGCTGACTCCAGAGGCGCTGAGCTCCCTCAGGATGGCCACAGGTTACCAAGGAAACACCTTGCGTCGGCTCCGCATATCAGCCTCCAAACCCAGCTTCGAGGTGGGATCATCCCAGCAGCTTAAACTGTCTTTTGGGAAAAAGACAGCCAAGCCGGGTCAGTATTTGCTGCTGATGCTCTTTCTCTCTCAGTTTGTGCTCATCACATCACTCCAGGGGTTACACCACGAGCCAGTTTCCCTCCTGCTCCTCATGATGGAAATGTTATTAGCATGCAGCTAGCCAGTTTTTACACTGGACTAGTGTGACATTGACCACACCAGCCAGAGAATGAATATAGGTCAGTGGCAGTAGTATGAAGCTCGGAGGTGAGTAGCCTCACTGGGCTAGCGGACAAACGTTGCCTTCCCTAATCTTGAAATTTCTGTGTTGTTGCTATGATTCATGTGCAGCTAATATTAGCATGTGTGTTGTTTCAGCAGAGAAACCCGCTCTCGATGCCAACACCGCCATGCAGTGGAACATCTCTGCCAACGATCTGAATGACGACGATGTGGTGAGTGTTGTGCTCGAGTGTGGGGTCGTCTGCTTCCCGGGGTGAAGTTTATCACAGGGGATTAAATGTGCTCATCAGCTGCTGTGTGCTCCCTGCTAATCCACAGCACTGTGCTCATGTCTCTTATTCATTTTCATAGCAAAACAGCTGCAATAATAACACAAAACAGCACATGAATGAAGGCAACCAGAGCAGATGATGTCAATACAAGTCCCAGTAGACATTTCTGAGGAAACTGAGTGGCTCTTGTCTTGTTATGTTTATATGAATTGGAAATTAGTTAAGATAAGACAAGATGAGCTTTGATTCCCACAGGGGAAGTTCACAAGATCCAGCAAGCAGCTCCTGCAGGAAACCTCCACTTTGAACCCTTCTATTTGAAAGGAACCACCTGATAGAACCTGCACAAATAATTGTTGTTGTGTTTTACATTGGCAAAATGCCCCAACATGCAGACCAGGTCCTTGCATTGCCCTGCGTCATCAGGTCTTTATCCTGTCTGCCCTCCCTTCTCTAGGAGCTGGTGGATTCTGACGCTCTGCTGGATGAAGACGACCTGAAGAAACCGGACCCAGAATCTCTGAGAGCGCCCTGTGGACCCGGAGCGGGCAAGAAGAAGAAAGCCTGCAAGAACTGGTGAGCAGCACACCGCCAAACACTTCTGTCTTCTGCTAATCTATACCTCTGGCCTCTGCATCTCAGAGGCAGATACTGAACCTGTGACCCCACTATATTTATCTGACAGCTTCATTACCCATATATAACCCATGAAGAAATGATGATATTATTAAATCAGTAATGCTTTAGTTGTCTTTCTAATCTCAAAACAACCCAAAATGCTTCATTTGCATATTAAATCTCAACAATTTTCTTTTGGGAGAGAATGCCCCGGACTCCCTACCTCATTTGATTTTAGTTTTGTATTTTGTCACCTCTCAGAGTTTGCAGGTGTGTGTATCGGTCAGTGGTGTGTGTATTGGTCACTGTGTATTGGTCAGTGGTGTGTGTGTTGGTCACTGTGTATCAGTCAGTGGTGTGTGTATCGGTCACTGTGTGCTGTGGAGTGACACTGCACAGAGTAATGCTGTGTGTAACGGCTTAGTGAGTCATAGTGAGTTTGTGTGTGCAGCTCATGTGGCCTTGCTGAGGAGCTGGAGCAAGAGTCCTCAGGAGCCAAGAAGAAACCTGACGCCAAATCTGCATGTGGAAGCGTGAGTCCTTTCTGACTTTCAGCTTTTTGCTTCAGCGCATCGTCTCCTGGGTTATTTCAGCTGATGAGCAAAAAATCCTTAATCGCTAACGTCCCTTTCTGTTGCAGTGTTATCTGGGCGATGCCTTCCGATGTGCCAGCTGCCCGTACGCGGGTATGCCAGCGTTCAAGCCAGGACAAAAGATTAAGCTGGACTCAAAGACACTGATGGATGCCTAAAACCCCACAGCATCTGTATTTCAGCCTGCAGCACACGACATTCCTTTGTATTCCATCCAGCCGGAGACGCCCCTGGAGCCCACGGAGACACTGAAAATGTGAAAATGTTGCTCTGAGCGATGCTTTTTAAAGTCGACCTCACAGTAAATATGCATATTTTTCTGCCCTGGATCTTAGTGAGACGGCAGCAGCTGTTTGACTGGTTCAGAGCGAGCACGGTACTGCACAGAAACATTAAAATAAGAAAACGTTCCTGACATTGAGGGACGAGCAGTGCGGCCTTAAGAGTCAGTCTGATTTAAAAAGACAAGTAAAGCTTTGATACTTATGATTTTCTCCATTATTCAACATGTGGGATTTTATTCCCAAGGGTTTAAATGAGTACCTGCTGAGCACCGACTAGTTCTGACTACTGAGCACTGATTATAACATAATCCATAACTACATCACCACCATAACTCTTACACCGTTTACACAGAGGCATCCATGCAGAGCTGCATTACGTTATATTTATCTGTATAGAAAGATATTTTGGCTTCAATGAGTGTTTCCCTTTGACACAATAAAGTCAATAAAGTCAGTTATTGTGTTCATATATTTATTTTGGTTGTATGTTGATAATACAATCATCTGATGGCATCTGAGTCAACACACCACTCCAATGTTAGAATAACTGCACCGCAAACTCAGCCACATCACTGAACTGAACCAAACTTTAAATCAGTTTTCAACCGTGGCAAAATAACTTTGGCTTGGACTCCATCACTTCTTTTGTCAAGGAGAACGTTATCAAACAGAGCAACAATATAAAAACTTACAAAATATTCCTGAAACAACAAAACACTGAACGTCCTCAGGAAGGAAATGGTTCAGTCTCAGAATCAGTCAGACAAGATTCAACTTAGTCATTTTTAGGATCACAGGAAACTGTAATGACCCCAACAGGATGCTTTAACTAACTAAAAGAACATAAAGTAGTACAGTATTGTCAGTATTTGATGTGATGCTGTTTGGGTGAGAAAGTATTAAGTCGATTCTGTACTTGCTGACCTTGGAATCCTGTTGGGAGTCGCAGAGTTTTAGTGTCCCGTGTAAAGAGGCTTCTCCACCCTGAAAATGAGCAGTTATCGGCCTTGGGAATGAAAAAGGTCAAATCTAAAACAATGGGATAATGACATAAAATATCAATATCAACTGTCAGTAGCTTCAGTCCAGAGAGTCAGACGCGGCGGCCCCTGATGTCCTGGTGTGAGCGTCCCGTCTCTGGCCTGTCCAGCTCCCGATCAGAGCGACTCGACAGTGAACTCCATCTTTATGTCTCCTAAACTGGGCTCAAAGGTGAGGCTGTAGGACACCGAGGCTCTGCCGTCGCCCGAGCTCTCCCACGGCGACCTGAAGAAGAAGACCCCCTGTTTCCTGTGTCGGTTCCACTCGCAGTCCCCCTGCAGGACGGGCGGGGCAAGACAGGCACCCCGTCACCCTCACATTGATCATTTTCTCTTGTTGTTTCATCACTAAATACAGCTGGAGGTGTGTCCAGCCACATCAGTTAGGAGCTATGATCTAAAAATATCTTGCATGATGAAAATAATTGGTCTGTTTCCTTTGCTGGTTACGTTAATATTCAGAAAGGTTCATTTAAAGTTCCCACCGAGCATCGCCTCGTGAAAACGTGTGAACAGCATTTTCTAGCATTTTCCATGTGAGAGCTGCCACTGACAGTCTCACAGATGACTCACTCACTGTTAATCCCACAGTGTTGGTGGACTGTTTCTCACCGTGTAATTTTGTTCAATCTAAGGCTTAGGAAACGCTGAGTCATGTTTACCAGCGATGTGGTGTGTAATTTTGGTTAATATCTGCACTCAGTTTCAGTGCTCTTTCCTTGAATGGCAGTGTTGACTCATTGGCCATTGGTTACTTTATGGAAACTGGTAATCTGGGATTACATTCCTGGAATTGCAGCTGTATTCCTACATATCTTCAGTAACTTCTGTACCAGCTCTAAAGGACATTTGCAGCTTCTTATTCCTGCGATCTGGCCTCACTGACGGTGGGTCTCAAGTGGGGGACAGACAGATTACAGTTATAATAATTACCTACGTACTCTATTGACTATCTATATTGCACAAAATTGATAGATTACTCAGACTAGTTGATGGCACATCTTAAAACAGAGAGCAAGCCAAATAAAGTAGAAATATCCTGTGTACACGTGGCACGGGCCTGCTGTCGTACCTGCTCTCCGATTGGTCCGCTCAGACCCATGCTGACGGTAATGTCATCTGTAAGCTGGTACTCCATCCACAGCACGACGCCATGGCAACAGCCACTCCTGAGGGGAAAGAGAGTAAACAGCTGCATGCTTCAGATGGTTACCAGTTTAAAATGTGTAAAGGACAAATTCACCCCAAATTCTCCCCTGCCCGTGTCCGCCGACGGGACGCCGACGTCACACTCTGTACCTTGTGAAGGGAAGCGAGCCCTGGCTGGTGATTGGCTGTTGGGAGACGCACTGTGTGAAGTCAAAGGTCATGGCGGAGGTGGGCGGGGTCAGGGCGCGGCAGGGGTACTCCCACAGTGGGTGGGGCTCCGCCTCGCGAGACTCACGGAAATCCAGAGACTTCTGAAGGGATTTTTTTTTAAGAGGAAATGAGATTTTTTTTTATAAAAACTAAAAACAGTGGAGGAAAACATGAAACAGTGATACATGTTCACTAAACTCAGGATACAGACTAATTCAATTCATTTTTTTAACATCAGATTCATCTTACTCCTTCCAAGCTACATGGGTTTAAATCTGAATCTGTAGAGGAGCGTCCCCTCCCTCCTCCTGCCAGTGCACTCTGCTACACGGCCTTTGGCAGAGGATTTGTCATGTTTTACCCACAATTCATGGGGTCTCACTCCCCTTCCAGGCTCCTCTCAACATCGAACCTTCTACACAGTCGTTCCATCAGGCTTACACAGAGCTGCTGGCCACTTCCACTTCACTGTGGTGTTTATTTTGGCACTCACATCTCCCACCGCCAACCGGACTGTGGCTCTCAAAAGTGAAAAACTGCACACCCGCCAGAAAAGATAACCTATTTATTATGGAATAACAGAAAAGGTTCTATAAAATATGGCAACCTTTCATCAATTCCCATCTCCCATGAGTCATGGTTTCTAATTCCACCACGCTGGTGTTGTGGTTAAAGTGAATATATATTTCTTTTTTTGGTGAAAGAATAGCTTCAGAACACAGGTTGTACCTGGACCATCTCGTCCATCGGCCTGACGTCGAAGCCCTCACAGGTCCCACACGGCGCTCGTATCCTCCACAAGTCCTGGGAAACGAGGAGATAAGAATCTGATAGCAGCTGATATTTTCTGTTTTACTGTACTGTATATTCCTTGTAGATTTATATTTTCTTTGCTATGTTTCCAGCAATTATTTTTATTTTTGCTACTTTTGTACAAAATTTCTGTACATTTTTGGATAATTATCTGGTCATTTTTTGTTAACTTTCTACTGGTTTCTTGCAAATTTTGGGTTATTTCTTATTTCTTGCTAATTTGCCGATCACCCTTTTCCCTGTTTTATGAGAGAGATCAAGTGCATTTGCTCCAGTTTCAGAAGGATGAAAGCTGATGAAAGCCGTCTGATGCAAGTAAGGATGAGGCATGGATGGCCCACATCCTGACAGAGGGCTGACTATCTGCTGTGGATGAAC
>OMLB01013656.1:11635-26032 GCA_900302555.1 Myripristis jacobus
CACACGCAAAGTGCCCAGCTTGATTTTTTTCTCCTGTGTGCCGTTTGTTGCAGTATGCAGAACTCTGTGGAGACGTCGCTGGTTTCCACCGGGGATGCAAGCTTCCTGAACGGAGCGTGGTGAGCAGAAAGCTTTGTCGTGTTGTTTGTGTTTTTGTGGTTTATGAGTCGATGCAAAGATCCAGGAGACATTCCTCATGTAGATTCCCCTCACAGAGCTGGAATGAATGAAAAATGGACGAGACATGAAATTCCAGTAGGAGTGGGTGATCTGGACAAAAACATTTTAATTGTTATGTCACAGTTACGGCTACTTTTTGCCTCTGAGTGAAATCATATTTAGCCTTTCAATACACTGTGTGCACCCAAACTTTTCTCTGTTCCTGCCACGTGATTGGTTATTTGTACATATATTTACGCTGTGTCATTTTACTGAACATTTTTTATATTTATATTGTGGAAAGATATCATATTTCCCTATATTCTAGCAAATAAACGTTGCATGCATTCTAATTCTGAAGTGTATTTTGTGTGCAGGAATCGGCACCGGTTACTGTCCAGCAGTCTTGAGGAGCTGCAGAGTGGATCTTTACAAAAGGTAACTGCAGCTCTAGTCCAAGTTTTAAGGCACTGCTGTCCTGGGATGGGTTTGTCATGGACAGTGTTTTAGCCAACATAGCCACGCCTGCGCCTGCTGCTGCTTATTCAACAAGTAACAAGTTCATACTAACATACTCCTAACATTAACCAAATAATGCTTTGGTAATTGTAATTGGATGGTGGGACTGCTAACTTGCTAACCGTGTGTGTGTGTGTTTGTATATGTGTGTGTATTCCCTCCTCTCTCCTGTGTCTGTGTCGGCTATAGGCTGTAGAGGTCCAGCCAGTTGAGACTGAATCAGACGTAGGGGCAGAGGTACTTGTCAGCTGCATGACGTCACACAGCCTGACCTCCATCTAACCCACTTGAACTCACTCCCTCTCACACACACACACACACCCACACACACACACACACACACACACACACACGTGCGCAAACACAAATTTTACTGAACACTGAATATTGCATGACAGGGTTAAAGGCCAGTCACTTTGGCTTCAGTGAATTCAAAATAAAATATTCTTTTCAGGCTTTTATCTATGCCCTTGTGATCCATAAACAAACGGATAACTGCAGTATGCAAGGTTGTATTCACACAAACACACACAGCAGGTGGGTCAGCACCACATGGTTCAGGGCAAACAGTCCTCATGCAATACTCTGAAGTTTAAAACATACTTTAAAAAAAAATCATACAACATACAGCTGCACACAGTGTGTCTCAAGGGACCAGAATGACTAAATCAAAGACAATTTACAGAAAAAATGACAGAAAAAGGGAGAAGTGTAGTTCCTGATTCAAACCACGTAGCTTTCAATGTATACATCCACAACAATTCTCTACATGGTCTGCACCTAATATCTAATATATTTAGCATATTGAAACTACTGTGTTTTGCTTCTTTATAATGCAGAGCCATGGCGTACTGGGGGTGCCAGGTCGTTCGTGCTAAAAACCACATGGACACTCAAAACTGTAAACCACAAATGAAATTATTATGACGCTGCAATTTACAAATGACTTTATGTTATACCTACGACCAGGTGTTTTAACCCTGGAACAAAATGTACTGCGTGTAATGGATAATTGTTGAAAACAGGCCTTATTTGGGGATTTTTTTTTCAAACAGCCTATCCATGTTTTCCAAAGGGAGCTCTTGGACAGATGCGGTGCTGTGTTCTCCCTGGGAAGATGTTGGGAGAACTCATGGTTCATGTCAGACCAGCTTACTTTCTTTTCTCCATTTCCAGTCTCAACGACAAAATCTCCTCAAGTTGTTGCCAAACTTTTTGCTTTATAGCGAACAGAATGATGGAACATTTCTTGTGCTCGTGTAGGAGAAAAAAAAGTTTCAAGTGTCTGATCGCGGCCTTATACTTTATAACTCACACACATTCTGTTGGGCACCACAGACATTCATGCTGCACACACACAGGAAAACATAGACACACACACACACACACACACACACACACACACACACAAAGGGCCATGACCCACCTGAAGTGCCTGTCAGTAGTACTCGGCATCACGGCTGCCTCCCAGCCGTTCCTCTCTGCTGGCCTTTTGCCTGTTATTCCTCTCAGAGCCCCGGTGACTTTGATGCCTGGTCAAATGCGGGGAACATCAAGAGATTCACCCTCCAAAGGACACAGCATCAACCTTTGTTATGCAACAGAGCAAAGGATCAAATCAGATCATGACCCTCCAAGTCTTATGAAAAATAATTTGCATGAGACAGACCAGCTTGAATATAGATGTGAGTCAGGTGCTGCCTGCCTGTGCAGAAACAGACTAAGGTTAACACATTTATCCTGAGTGGTGTAATATCTCACAAATATGCTATAAGAATCTGCCAGGCCGGTCAAGTTCCCGCTCACCGTACTTTATCGATGTAAAGATTTGGCACTAGAGCAGAGTAAAAACAATACTTACCTGTGACATGACGCACTCTGTCTCATTTCCTGCCCCGTCCAGAACCGCCTCATGGAGCTCAACAAGTACCAGACTCTGCCAGGGAAGCTGAGTCGAGGAGGGGAGCTCAGGGCCGAGCTGAACGGCGACAGAGACAAAGACGGAGAGTATTTATCTCCTGTGCAGCTCTCCCCCGTCCACAGCCACGAGCAGGACTACAGCCTCAGTGAGTCTCTGCGTCTCCTGGTGCTTCATGTTATCACCTGTAGGCGTTCACCTGTCCTCTGCAGCCACCTGTGACAGTGTGGAAGAGTGATTTCCTCATGTGTCCTTTGGTTTGAGGCGAGTGGAACCCATTGGTTTGGATAGGTAATGGTAATAAATGCTAGCAAACAAGGAAGTGACACCAAACTAGAAAGCTTGCAGTGCTGCGTTCAGGTGCTCCTGCTGGTCATACCTGTGCTTTTTCAGTGTGTTAGGAACTGTGCTTTCACTTACTGACTACATTTGGTTGATTTGCTTTTCTAGCACAATTCTGTGTTATTTCACAAGTGGCAGAACCCTCTTTTCTCGGGTAGAAAAGAAGTAGCGCTATATGTAACCCAAGAATTGCCCAAGCCATTAAATGGCATACGCATTGAAAATAATAAATTAAAAGTTAGGTGGTGAAGCACATCCATCACTCAAATGAGATTGCATGAATCAGTTATGATGCAAGTTTTTCAGTTTGACTTCCATTCACATGCCGTGCAATAATTTACTGACCTTAATTTATTGCTGTTTTTTTTTTGTTTGTTTTTTTTAAATATGATGATAAAAGTCCAAACATTGAGGCATTCTTTTAATCAGCTAACTAACCAACTAATGTTGTTTGCCAGGTATGGGGACTGTGTAGTCTCCTTTCTGCAAGTTTGGAGAGTCAGCTGAACTCAATTATTACAGCTCAAGTTAGTTCAAAATAAAGTCCACTGAACACTGGGCTGAATATTTGATTTGGTAATAAGAACAGCATGTTATTTATCAGTGTATTGTGCACAAAAATTCTTATTTATTAAAAGTCAGACTGAAAACAAAAATCGTTCAAGACATAATGCAATGAACTGTAAACATTGAAAAACTTTCGTTCTCAATTAACCTTGCTCCAATTGCCTCCTTCTCTATGCCCTCTCTCCCTCCCTCTCTCCTCCTCCTGTCTGCCTTTGCTTTGCTCTTTCCTCTGTCTGTGCTCAAGTTCGCTGCAGGAGTGCCAGTGCTCCAGTTTTAGGTATTGTATGCACGCACAGAAATTCAAATGTCAACTCTGGGAATAAACACAGAGCCGAACCAAATTGATGTGCTAATGTTGAGACTTTTGTCTGCGTGTGTAGTCTGCCATCCGGACAGACTTCCTCTGACAACCAAAATTAGTTATTTCATGCGCAAAACAAGATCAGAAGCTAGCCGTGCTCTCCGTTTCCTGTTTCGAGCTGTAGGCTCAAAGGTTATGAGCTTTGGAAGCTTAGAGGTGATTTGAGACTCGGGGTGAGCAACCGCTTTCGCAGGGGATCAAGCAACTCTAAAGCCAGGATTATTAGGACAACCTCCGTGACTCAGAGAGCTGTCCAAGATAATGCCAGGCTTGCTCGCATCAGCATTCACTTATTCACACATGCTCACGCAGACACACACACATGCAGTGATCTATCTGCCCACACACACAGAGACAGAGCTTAAAGCAGGAGACTAATCAAAGTGTTGTGCGAGGCCGAGGAGTGCACGCTCAGGGATATGTACGGTTCAACTGGCTTAGACATCCACTGTAAACAAACAGGGATACAAGCTGACATCCCTCTCGCTCTTGCTCCCCTCACACATTT
Source organism: Myripristis jacobus (assembly GCA_900302555.1). Lineage (NCBI taxonomy): Eukaryota > Metazoa > Chordata > Actinopteri > Holocentriformes > Holocentridae > Myripristis > Myripristis jacobus. The sequence goes on from OMLB01013656.1 coordinate 16,010, forward strand.
GCACTTTCAGTGAGAGTGTGGCAGGATGTTGCTGAGAAAGAGCAAGTCTAGCAGCTGCTCTGCCTACCTAAGTAAACAGGGGTAAAGTCAATAAAATTACCCTCAACTTTAAACACACTACCTTCAGTGAGGTGGCTGAATCAAATTTCCTCCAGGGATGTTATTTAAGACTATTAAACCGCTGGTACACTCCCTTGGCAGTCAGTTTATTCAAACGCAATCGTTATAGGTCAGTTTTTCTTGTTAGGCTCTGGTTGCAGTGCCGATCGACATCGAGCAAGTCAAGGCTGAGAACGAAGCCAATGGAGTGAGAAACACCAAGCACGGCCACTGACTGCTCTGAGACAGAGTGCAGTACAGTCTTTTGTCCATCAGGGGCAGTGCCGAGCATTTTCTAAATAGAGTAGAATATATGGCGGTCAATGGGGCTAAATGATATAAAATTATCATTGCATTTGAAAATATGTGGAAAATATGTGGAATATCTCATTATCACACGGCTCAGTATTTATAATGAAGACACAAGCTGCCGTGAAATCGAGCGTAAAATTGTGGCAATTTCAGTAGATTTTTTTCTGTCATTTAGGCTATGTGGTGTTGACTGGTTACTTAACCAGAGTGGGAAAAAACATTTTTTCCTCTAAATGGTTCCACATTTGATTCATCTAAACACATAGAAATGTGTATCTTCTTAACCAGCATCTGAACATTTTCCCAAATGCACAGTGAAAAAATAAAAAATAATAAAATAAAATAAAATAAACTGAAAGCTAATTTTCCAGGAAAGTCCCATTGACTGCTGTTCTTTTGACTCCGTTTATCCCAATTTCATCACTCTACGTCGCCCCCTGGAGGTGGAACCACATATTCTTGTAGGTGGAATATCTCCCTATCCCTGGTTGTGAATCTCGCTTCCCTCTGGTTGGTGGATGACGTCATTAACCACTAAGAGCCGCCAACACTCAAAACATCACTTTTGCCACGTGAATAAATCCCAATGGGATCATATCGATGAAGAGACTTAGGAATTTGTGGCTCAGTCTGGCGATTGCGTACAGCTTTAGGGACTGCATGCAGCTACTTTGCAGACATATTTAAACATGTATGAAACATTTATTTGGGGATTAAAGAGGGTGTGACTAATGCTTGCTCCTGCTTCTTGCTGTCTTCTCCTTTCGCTAACCTCCTCCACGTCAGGATCTCCTGGAAAACATGACCTCTATGATGTTGGTGGGTACCACATTATAACATCAGTCAGTGCTTTTGTTACAGCCTAGTTGACACCTTTCAGACGAGTGATGGTTCCTCAGCTAATTAGATAGCCAGGGCCCTGTTTTGCACAGCCTGTCTCTGGTGCAGGGTTGTTCTTGTGAAGTAGAGCGGTGCACTGGCACTTTTTCTCAGAGCTGAAAAGACTGTTTTCATTTACACATGTGTCTACAAATGAATTAAAATGAATTATTATTGTGAGTGGCACAAAGTAGTCACAGATTACAAGTGGAAGCAAAGGATCATTTTAAGATTTTGTACAACATGTAGAGAGAAGTCGCATGGTATTTGTGGAATGCACCATCTGAGTTTTTTTTTTTTTTCGCTGCATGGAATTGAATGCATCATTGTACAGATTCATATTTACTGTCTTTGGCTTGTGTCTCAGCCTATAGTGTTTTTTATGAAGTGGGCAGATGCTGCTTGACTAAGGGTGAAATACTTATTTAATACTTATATTTATTTATTTGTAGTTTTGTCTTTTGGTTTATAGTGGAGGGAAGATCCATGAAGAAATCAGATGTGGATCATGGGAGTGCTGTTGCTAGCCCTTGTCACTTTTCTTAAAAGAATCCTCAGAGTGTTTGGGAGTTTGTGGCTCGTTGGTCTGTTAAAGGAACAGTTCACCCCAAAATAAAATTTTGTAATAAAATTTTCATGCCAGTCTTTTGGACCAAGTCTTCTGGACGAAAACATTTTGTATACTGAATATAAAAGACCTATATTTACACCATTATGTAGCACTAATTGTCATACATCCACAATCTGCTTGACTAGAACTTCTGAAAGTTCAGGATCCAGGAAGAGCAAACACACATTTTAGATATTTTCCGAATATCATTACTAGGGAATGAAGATGCAACAGCTTGGTAACAGATCAAGCTGATGTAGTTCTCCTCAAGCAGAAGCGGAACAACTGGACAGTCTCCCAGAAACCTGGTCTATTCCTTCAACCTTGAACAAATGCTTGAGATGAATCGAGCCAGAAACTGCTCTTTGAGTCTAGATGTCCCAGATTTCTTTGATCTCACACAGCCATTTGTCTGAGTGATCTGATCCAGCTTCCTGCTCCTGTCTCGCAGGACGTCCGGAGAAGCTGGAGGAGTCCGTCCTGTCAGACCAGTCCCCGCTGTCGTCTGGAGTGAACTCTGGACACCAGTCGCCGGTCTCACCAGAGAACAGGAAGAGTCACAGGGGCATTAAGAAGCTCTGGGGGAAGTAAGTCCAGAGGACACACACACACGCACACACACTTTCACACCGTCTTGTCACCTCCATCACTCTCTCAGCCTCTTGCTTTGGCTCTCTGTCTTTGAAAAGTAAGTTTGTGTTTTGCATCTTTGTGCATCTCACATGTCTTTGTTCCTTTTTCCATCTTACCCCCTTTATTAATGTCTCTCTTGTTCCCAGGATCCGCCGTAGCCAATCAGGTAGCCCTGTCCAGGTCGATGACCCAGAACTGGGGGAGTTCAGGAGGGGAGGATTCAGAGCCACAGCTGGACCACGACTGGCCCGCACAGGCAACACACGGTACACACACATCAGCTGCATTTCCTCCAAATATTCAAATTAATTGCGAGAAAATATATGAATGAAGTCAGAAAAAAAAAAATGAAGTCAGAGGGTAAACAGCAGCCGGTCATATGATTACAGCCAATGTGCATGTCCTGTTTTTGTTCTGCAAATGTGTTTCCATTTCAAATGATCACATTTCTTTTATCACATAAAAACATTTATCCATCTCAAGCGAGTGTAGAAACTTAGAATTGCATTTTTTAGATTGTTTTGACATTTGCCATATCCATCAAGCATTTCTTCTTCAATACAGCAAAATGTGCATAAATGTAAAGGTTGTTTGAAATGTGTTTACACACACATCTGCATGCTTGAATGTTCACATACAAGCCCAAAAATGCTACACATGGCACCTTTACAATATTTCGTAGTAGTATTCGGTTCCAAATTTACGTATTTCAGAGCGTGCATTTTCTTTCCAGTAATTATTTTTCATTTTCGCTTTTTCTTCCCACATTTCAGGGACCCGAAGACACCGTTTTTCAAATGGACGACAGAGCAGGTGTGTGACTGGCTGGAGGAGCTTGGGCTCGGTCAATATGGGATCCTCGCTCGGCACTGGGTCACCAGCGGTCAGACGCTACTGTCGGCCACGCCGCAAGACCTAGAGAAGGTACACACACACACACACACACACACACACACACAAAGTCCAGGTCCAGTTGGTTTGAGGGGCTGAGTGCTGCCTCCCTCGTCACTTTGGTTCTCAATGCACAGAGGGTGGACACGTGATAGAACATAAACATATGGCTCATACACGTGCTGCAAAACGTCTGTGGGTTCACCTGATAAAATCGTCTTTCATTCAGACCGTCAGATAATCTCTTGGTTCTACCTGTCTCATCAGTGCTGCTGTCTGTCTGTCCAGTCGGCATTTAGCCACGGCTGTCTCTTCTTTTCAGCCTGCGTGTTAGCTTCGCCCTCAGCACTGTCACACTGTCCACCTTAGAGCCCCCCGCCCCCCCTCCATCTCCTAAAAAATATCATTTTGATTAGATGAATCATCGCAGTGTTTGAACACTCTGTCGCCTCAGGTGAGGCTTCACTGTGAAATTCAGATTTACAGCACTTAAACTCAACTCTGTATTATCAAATTCTCTCCAAAATGGCAAATGGCATTTATGATCACTGCATTGACAGCTGTAACATGATGTAGACAGTGAATACTCTGTCACTCTCTCTCTCACTCTCTTTCTCTTTCTCTCTCTCTCTCTCTTTGTCTCTCTTTCACTTTCTTGCCTCATTTTTCTGTCCAGGAGCTGGGAGTGAGGAACCCCCTCCACAGGAAGAAGCTCCAGTTGGCCATCAAGACGTGTAACACCAAGCAGCCTGAGAAGTCCGCAGAGCTGGACCACGTCTGGGTCACACGTATGTACACCCTCAAACACATGCACACACATACACACACATACACACACACACACACACACACACACACACACTCATGTGCAAGCAAGTCCATGCATCTTATAAACACACCGCACTCACCACTACTAATGTCAGGGTATGACACAGTAGATACAAACTCCAAATGCATACAGTGATGCCTGCTCACTCTCACAAAAAAGTTTCACTCTGGTTCACATGTTTGCATGGTTGTCAGCCTGATGCAAAGTCCATAGAAATTGCAATAATTATTTTATGTTTGTGTGCTGTTAAAGGTTGGCTGGATGACATCGGCCTTCCTCAGTACAAAGACCAGTTTAATGAGGGACGGGTGGACGGACAGATGCTGCAGTACCTCACTGTGGTGAGTGACTTATTCCGAGAAGTTTTTAAGAACAACTAAACCTCAAACCCAAATTTCTGAAGCCTAAACTCTTGTGGTGAAATGAAGGGTCCCTGGTCTTCAGTGGCAGGTCATGCAAGCAGATTTGGGTTTGGGGTTTAGTTCCTCTTTAACAGTAGCTGGCCAGTGCGCTGGTTTAATAGCAAACCAGGCTTCACTGGTGATTTTGAGAGGAATTCAAAATGGGGGGAGAAAATTCAGGGAATTGGTTTAACTCTCTGGGGAAGTCAAGGACTATCAGGGAATTTTACAAACGGGTCTCTTGATAGAAGTATACCAGAATGTGGTTTACAACATGTTTAACACACTGATTGAATTAGCTGGTTGTTTCTAAAAATAGTGGAGTACAGACTGTTTGCATCTTGAAAGAAATGTTGGTGAGCTAGAAAGATCATGGAAATGCTGTGACATAGTGATGGAAGTCTTGGAAAAGTCATGTCCTGTAAGTTTGAATAAGGTTTGGGGTGGGGCCACTTCTACAGTGGCTTGATTGAATTAATCAAATGCATGGATCAGAAGATCTTGAAGCAGAAATATTTATTTTTATATTGGCTTTGTTGGTTTATAGACTGTTGCACCATGTGATAAGGACTAGCTGATGCTTGATTTTGTTTTTAAGACCAGTACAGCTTGTGGAGCTTCACCTCACAGTACACTTTCCACCTCACTTTCTCACCTTACCTCCCTCCCTCTCTCCTCTTCTTTCTCTCTCTCTCTCTCAGAATGACTTGTTATTCCTTAGAGTGACCAGTCAGCTGCACCACCTCAGCATCAAGTGCGCCATTCACGTTCTTCATGTCAACAAGTTCAACCCAAACTGCCTCAAACGCAGGCCCAGCAATGAGGTGAGGCATGTGTGTGTGTGTGTGTGTGTGTGTGTGTGCATGTGTGGGTTCCAGGTCTGTAAATGTCCATGTATGCATCTGTATGTGTTCATGCATGCGTCTTTATGAGTGTGTGTGTGTGTTTGTGTGTGTTTCAGATGCAGACCACTCCCAATGACGTGGTCCAGTGGTCCAACCATCGTGTCATGGAATGGCTTCGATCTGTGGACCTGGCAGAGTATGCGCCTAACCTGAGGGGCAGCGGCGTGCACGGGGGGCTAATAGTGAGTACACACACTTGCAGGATGCTACTCCTCCACTGTTTCCTTGAGTAAAACAGTGGGACAACACCAACCTGAGTTTCACAATCCGCCCTCTTTTGCTTTTTTTTTTTTTTTTTTTTTTTTTTTTTTTTTTACAAACAGTAAAACCCAGAAATATACTATCGCTGTTGTTGTTTGGCACTTAAAATGCAGTCACCATGGTTGCCAGTGGCATCTTGACTGACAACACTGTTAGGCCAATCAATTTGCCAGTAATTTGGATGATTTAATGTAGTACCTGAGTTTTGTGGAAAAATAAGTTTTATGCCATGTTTGAGGTCTTGGTAAACATGTAGAAAATAACTTCATTTGTTTAGCATCTGCTTTCATTTGGCACATGCAAGGCATTGTATGTAGTAACTTTGTCATTTCAATCAGTTTGTTTTTTTTTTAATTATGCTGTCAAAATCTCTGTGTTTCTGAGCTTTCAAGGTTTGCATGTACGGCCAAATCACCCGCTACATCAGGGGTTCTCAGCCATGTGTCATTGGGGTGCAACAGTCTGAGACATAAAATACTCCACGTTGACTCTTGACTTTGTTTTTCTTCCCACAGATTTTGGAGCCTCGGTTCAACTCGGACACGCTGGCCATGCTGCTGAACATCCCGCCTCAGAAGACGCTGCTGCGGCGCCACCTAGCCACCAACTTCAGCAGCCTGGTGGGATTGCAGGCACAGCAGGAGAAGAGGGAATACACTGAGGCGGCCGGCCATACCCCACTCAGCACCACCGCTAAAGTCAGGGTGAGAAACTGGAGATGAACACAGAGCATATACTGACACAGCCTCTGCATTTTAGGCTTTTATGCGAATCAGTGGAAAGGAAAGCGCTCAGAGGCAACAAGCTGCAACAACACAGCTCAACATACATGCAAAGGCCCCCCTCCACCCACCCCCCACCCTGTCTCCATCTCTAAGAGAAAGCACCCTAATCCTTGGTGAAGCCTTGGTGTGTCAGCTCAGTAAGCCCTGAGCCCTTCTGGTCTGCCTAAGCCTTTGAGACCAGAGTGGAGCAGAGACAAACCGGTACCGCTCCGCTCCTCCTCCCAGCAATCAGCCACAGCCTCAGCGCTAAGTCCCTCTGTGCTCTGTCCTCTGTTCAAGAAAAATACACAGCATAATCCACCCTAAAAACAAAATTCACACCCCACTGGTGACTACTCTGTAACCTTGGACCATTAATTCTATATGAACATTGAATAAAGCTCTTCCATGGGCAGTGAACATGTATGTGAATATTTTACGACATGGAAGACTCACTAGTAGACTGACTGTATGGATTCAAAAATCATAAAACTAGACGGTTTGGTGTGGATTTCTTCATTGCTACTAGTGATATCCTACTATATCGTCTACCTTGTGATATCAAAGTGGCCTCAGTCAGCAAGAGCAGGCTTATAGGACGCATTTGTAGAAGACAGTGTGTGTTGCCTGGTAAGAGATCATTTTCACATCCACTGAAGGGATCATAAGTATGGATAACGTGTGTATGAATGTGTTTTTTTGGGTGTTTTTTTGGGTTTTTTTTTAACTTAAACTGGGCTGTTAATAAGGCCAGATGCATGTTGTACCACCTCTAGCTATGGTTTGGATGATCAGGACTTCAGATTGGTATATGGATTTTAAGCATTTTTGTTTAATGAGAAGGAAAAAAAAGTTAAAAAAAAAAAAAAATCTAATTAACCAAAACATGGGAATGATTTCATTAAACTGAGGTAATAAACTGTATCTGTTGTGCACAAATTCATCAAAAAATGGGAACGAATTGTATTTGTGTGTACAATTTAGTAAATCTTGCACTCAACATGTATGTTTTTCTTCTCATCGCACCTCCAGGGCTCTTTTTAATCCCATCACCCAGGACAGGAGACCCAAAAATAGTGAAGATTTTTACTGTCTGGTTTCAGCCAAGGCAGGTGAACAGTAGATGGTTTCAGACAAATCATTTCCCTTTTTTGTCTTTTTCACTGTAGCCAAAGAAGTTGGGCTTCTCCAACTTAACCCACCTCAGGAGGAAACGGCCCGACGACTCCACAGACTACATTTGTCCCATGGAGCCGTCCCAGCTTCAGTCCCCCTCTGGCCAGTCCGTCATGAACGGGGTGCAGGTGCGCCCGTACGCCGGCTTCAGAGGCCTGAGCCCCATCCTGGACCGAGAGCCCGATCGCTCCAGGGACCAGGTGGGGCTTGACGACAGCTGATCTGACCCATCTCCCATGGCAAAACCATGACAACAACTGTGACAACAACATGGCGATACCGTGGCAACACCATGGCGACTGTGTTGTCATGTTCTCCATCAGCCGATGGGCTATCACTGCTACTGCTCCACTTCCTTTGCTTGCAGCCCGTAATACCTCAGTCCATCCCCACCATGCTCCGTTAAACCCCCCCACCAACCCAACCCTGTGCCTTATCTTTTAAGATAGTTCAGGAGCGCATAGATGAACCGCCGGGCGATTTTAAACAAGTAGCTGCTCGTCATGAAGGTTTCAGTGGGCTCAGCTTGAGTCTAGCCCACCTCGAGTGTTTGAAAACATCAGAGAAAGGTATTTGATTTGACAGTTACATGCCTAACCAACCCAACCTCAGTCCCACAAGCCCTTAACCCCTCAATCCTGTGCCATTAACTCCAAATGAGAGAACAGGGCGTCTCTCTGGACCAGACTGTACAGACCCGCTTCCTGTGACATCACTTCCTTTATTATACATGTGGATATCCCTTGCTGTATTCAATATGTTGATTAAGCCATTGTTATAAGCATTTGTGCACCACCAGTCCATGATTTTCTAGGTGTTGGAGTCAACTACAACAATGATTTACAACTCTGATTTTCCTGACCAGTTTGAATAAAGATACTGTGCTGTCAGATGGTTGAGATGAACTTGTGCAATATTTGCATAATCTCATGGAGGGATTTTATTTAATATTTATGTTATTGCAGAGCAGATTATGAAATCACATGTTTTGTTTGAACCTGAGATGGTGATTTTGTACTGTTATTTTCATATTTGACTGTTATAGTATTTTTATAGTGAAGAAAATACTGCTTCATAAAAGGAAGCTTCCCTGTGGCCATGTAAACAGATCTATTCAAATCATTTAATAAACAAAATCATAAGTGTGTAAAACTGTTTTCTTACTGATAAATCGGTGCATTTCATTCAGTTATATTGTAACTGCAGGTCTTGCTTAAACTGGAACTGAATGGGGTTAAGATTTATATGTGATGTACAATATTCCCACTCAACTTGGTCTGCCATTTTCATTGTTTGGAGCTTTACAATGAATGTACAAAATACACAGAACTTTATTTGAAATTCTAGTGGAGCTCCCAAACTTTCCAAAGTTGCCAAATATACCCTGCAGAATTCCAGGGAAATGTGTATAAAATTATGCACAAGACATCAGATATTTTCAGTTTGATGTTCGAATATTTTGCTCAGTATAGGAATGTAGTTTCAGTGAAACACTTCAGGAGAATATGTATATGACAATGGGGAAAAATTAGAATATTTAAGGAGAAATTCACAAGAAAATCAGAGTTCAGGTAAAAACCATTATCCTGTACTGGTTTCCCTTATCCAGTATATACCAAAAACAGACGAAGAGATGTAGGCAAACAGAAACAGAGACGTTGGAGGATATTTTGTACATTCAGCTTGCATTCCTTTGAAGAGTGACGGCAATGAAAAGAAATGCACTGTGCCAAGGACATGGGCATGCTTCAGTAACCTGCATCACTAACCTGCTTTCATCATCATCTTCACCATCATCGCGGTTGTCATGGCTGTTTGTTACACCAGTTGACCCAGCAGCCTTCCCCCTGCTGACCAATTTGAGCCAAGATGGCTGCTGACCATCATCAGAGTAACCCCCCTTAAAGCAGCCATGGAGGAGTGCATGTCTGAATCTGCCTCAGCATGCGCCTGCTTGGGTGGAGGGGCTCATTCAGGTACAATCCTCCTGCCTTCCTCAAGCCACTGAGCAACAGAATAAATGTCTGCATACCTAAACTAAACTCACATTTGATTTATTGTTCAGCCATTGATTTGGTCAACTGCTCATTTGACTAGTATTGGCTTTGTGACACCCTTGTGTGTGTGTGTGTGTGTGTGTGTGTGTGTGTGTGTGTGTGTGGTGTGTGGTTTGTGTGTGTGTGTGTGTGTGTGTGTGTGTGTGTGTGTGTGTGTACAGTGGATATAAAAAGTCTACACACCCCTCTTAAAATGCCAGGTTTTT
>OMLB01013656.1:26052-36654 GCA_900302555.1 Myripristis jacobus
CCAACACCACACACACACACACACACACACACACACACACACACACACACACTGTGCGGAGCTGAATCACTTGCCAAGTAGCAGCTTCTCACGGTCGGTATCAGAGGATTATAACAGCAAAAAACTAATTAAATTAATCTATCTATGGATGGATGGATGGATAGATAAATAGATAGATCATTGCTCATAATGTAAAAAGTCACATTACTGATTCACTTCATTAAAGCATTAAAGGACCATAACAGTGATTTTGCATGTTTAGCATAATATTTACAAAATATTTATGTTTCTGCTAATCTTTTCCCAAAGCAAGCTAGCTGTCGTATATTAAAACTGTGATATTATTTTTCCTCCCTTTTATCCAGCCATTGGATTCCATTCATCACTGTAATAAAGTCGCCCACATTAGTTTTTTCCAAAAGCAGCAGCACTGTTGGGTTTTGATGACTTGAAATTGGGTGGAATGAAACTGTCAGAAATAGTTCCCTTGGAAACATTAGCCAATTATCAGTTTTGTGGTTTATGAGTATGAGTATGAGTTTATGAGAAGCAGAGCATTATAAAGTGTCTGTTTGAACCAAAAATTCAAATTTAAAAATCAAGGGTTTTTGATTATATGTTGTGAAATCCTTAGTATCCCCACATGATTTGCAAAATGGTTTGCTGCTATGTAAAATGTGGGGGAATTGTAGTAAATGGGCCAAACATTCAAAATCACTGGTATGGTCCTTTAATTACTATAGAGCTAAAGTCATTTTAGTAACTCGACCCAAAGGCTCTGCATAACAACCATGTACGAGCACTGAAGTAGCAGCCTAAAGCCGTGGCTCCTGGCCAGTGAGGCACTGAAGTCGTGCCTTGAGATCCAGCTGAAATGCTGATGTACTGAAGTAATACATATCATTCAGAATGATTACACTTACTTCATTATAATGTAAAGAATTTCATCTCAAATTTAAATATGGATGGCATTTTATTTATATGTGTGTTATGTGTGTGAGAATTAAATAGAAATAACTTACAAATAAAATAAAATTTTGGGCCAGCTCCAGCAGGGCAGTGATCCAAGGCCTTCTTGTACAATCATGCAATGCTCTGTGAGACATTTTCATGTAATCAATAAGACTTGACATTTTTGGTACTTGTGCTAAAAATGGTTAAGAGCCACTAAGAGCCACTTGCCTCCAGTGACATAACTGATGGAAGATAATGACCCAGTTTGTTGCTCGCTGTGCAGAGAAGCTGCTTGAGCCCTGACTTTGGATCAGTTGCCCTCATTAAGATCCCTAAAAGTTGCTATGAGTAGCATTTTTTAAACATAATACATCATTGTCAAATAAAATAATCAGCATCAGTACATGAGACCATGGCTAAGAGGACGGCTCTCTCTCAAGCCAGAGCTAAAGTTTCTCAAAATGAAAACCACACTTTCACAGAAATCTGGTTTCCTCTCACAAAGACGACGTTGCCTCTTCAAGTCATATTTTTTCTTGTTACTGAGGAGGATCAACATAATGGAGGTGTTTTTTTCCATTTCCATGCCTTTCAGTCCACCATTTGCCATTGTCAGGACCTCAGAAAGCTTTAGTTGCATCGGCCCCGGAAGAACTGCTTTGTTGCCAGATTTGTGCAGATTTCACTGCAATTTCAACCTGGTGCCAACAGTCTCATTTGTCTACAGTCATGATGCTAATGTCTAAAAATTTAAGTTAATTATTGATTCTAGAACAGAACCACTGCCAAAAGTGCAAAGTGAATCAATGAAAAAAGAAAGGGGCAAGTTTCTACGGCAACCTTTCCATCTCAAGACCCTCATCAGGTATACTCTGATGCCTTTTTCAGTTCATTATTGATTAAAATGCTACACATATAAAAATACTGGTCCAAGCTCAGCGGCAAAGGGCAGCTCCAGTCTGCTCCTTACAAGCTTTCTAACCCACTGCCACTCCCCTGATGCTTTGCTTCCAGTACCTGCTAAGCCAAGACGAGCTGCGGAAGGAGATGAGGCGGTCTCAGACGGCGCTAGTTTGAGGGAAATGACCCGACCTTGTTGGCTTACTAACGCTGTCAATCAAGTCCAGAGACCAACAACCAATCTGACACCTGTACCTCAAGCCCACAGCCTAACCCTCCAGTTTGGAGCCGCTGATACCTCACACCTCGCCCGGGGTTACTGTACAATCACACTGTAGATAGAAATGATTTCAGAGAGACAGAACTGTTTGAAAATAATGACGGCTTGAAGTGAAGGCTTGTTTTGTAAAAATTGTTAGATTGTGTGTGTTTTCTACGACAGTGAACACTTCTACTCATAAGCCATTTGGGGCATTTTTAATGCTTTCTGTTTTCCCTATGCAATTAATCCTCTAATGTTAATGTTGACCACCGTGTATGCAACTGTGCTACATCACAGGGGAGAACAGGGCACACTGAACCTGGTGGTTTAGATGAAATGAATCATGCAATCATCCTGTAGTAGACTTTGCTGCAAAGTGATTTTATCGTGGAAAAGATGTCATACTTCTTCTCTATGGTCTCCTTGGAGGATGTAAAAACAGCTGCCATAGAGTCAGAGGGAAAGTTGACAATCAGTAGCAAGGGGACCATAAGAGTGACTGGATCACATACACATATTCCACTAACCTGGTGGCAGTTGTACTGAGCAACGTCATGCTTTTGAAAACTGAAAGCCAAAGTCCTAAAAACATAATTTAGGTGTAGGTCAGTCAGCAGAATTTGCTGTACTGACCTCACCACGCTACCCAGCCTCCATTTGATACGAAGAAAGCACAACTTCCCAGTTTTCCCAGATATTTAGCAGGGAATTGTCCAAAGTAAGCTGTAAGAGACAGTGCACATCCTGGATTTTGTCATCATCTAAGATCAGAGCAAACACGGCCGCAATAGGGTGTATAATATATAGGGTGAATAGTCATAACTGTGCACAAAAAAAATATTAGGCTGATAGAGCCAGTGGCACGACAGACAGACACACACACACGACCATATGCTACCAGCCTGGCTGAGATAATAAACACATTTATTTTGTAGTAGAAGCACAAAAAGCAGAAGTGGTTCACTGTACCCCGTTCTCCCCTGTATTGCCCCTGTATCATAACTCACTACTTTCTTTGGGTCTATTACTGTACAACTGACAAATCCAAATAAATGATGGTACTTTTTAAATGACAGTTGATCACTGAAGTCCTTGGTTGATAAAACAATATTTTTACAAACCCGGTCTCCGGTCTTCTATACAGTAGATATTGAATGCGAAACAATAGGCAATCATTGTTAGTGTTATTTATTTATTTATTTATTTATTTGTGCAAGTACATACATTTAAAAGTATGCTCACACTAACTAAATGAACTAACTCTAAACAGAATTAGCATCACAATTTACACTGTTGTGACATTTCCCCTCTCCTCTAGAAACTTAAAATGAAAGTCAACTCTCATTCCCCTAATGTGACAACACAGTGCTGAGCCACAGCTTCAGGCTTCGGCCCAGCCTACATGTTGTCATTTGCCTCTCTGTGTGTGGCAGTTTCGTGGTTTGTTTACCCACTCAACCCCTTAGGCTTACCCTAATCTAGATGTTACTCCCAACTAACTGGTGCGATGACTTTTTTTGTTGACTTACTTAAATTCTTACACCACACCAGTGTTAACATCACCAGCAGATTAGGAGCTTCACCTCAAAAGCTGCAGGGAGGGGTAGAGATACCACAGATGGAGTGATCACTAACCATTAAGCTTCACACCAGCACACACACACACACACACACACACACTGTGTATCTCACTAGGGGACAGGAGAGGAGAGGAGGGCAGCTGGCGCACCCCAAACTGCGGAGACTCCCAGACCCATCCTGGTGAGTTATTGTATTTTTTAAATTTTTTATTTATTTACAGCAGAGCTTCTTTGGAGAATAATGCATAGTATTCCTATCCCATAAGCATACTGTATTAGTGGACAGAAAAATGTAGATTCTTGATGCACAAGTGGACTAACAAACATTTATTCAAGATTAAATAAAATCATGGGTCCATTACAGTGACAGTGGTTCCCATATGGTGAGCAGCACTGGCATACTTTTCTTTGTACTTCATAAACATAATCATCATAATACAAGACACTTTACAGCTGTGTATCGCTATTTTCTCCACAATATCAATTCTCTAGTGCTTTGTATTGCTGCTGAACTTCATTTTCATGATTTTATTAATTTTTTTAGTCAGTTTGTCACTGTTTATTACATAATGCATTTCTACCCAAGTGTTATGGCATAACACTTGGGTAATGTATAGACCTTAAAATACAACCCATTGAATAGGTTGTATTTTAAGGTCTATACATTTTCAGTCAATTCTACAGACTATTGCAATGTGTCGATAATGTACATCTTGACCTTCTATCGTGATACAAATCTTATCATGACCCATGTATTGTAATTGTATTGTGATGTCTTGCCAACAGGCAGCTGTAGGTAAGGTAATCAAGTTTACTGGTAACAAATTCTCACAAGTAGCCATATGTTCTGTTTATGTGACATAATTAATACCGTTGTAATCATCATCTTCCCAGTGTATCAGGGAGACCACCCTCTGATCTCCTGCCTGCCATCAGCATTTCATCATGGGCCAGATCAAGAGCAAGTTCTCCTCTAACCCCTCCCAGCGCTCCAGCTTCCTCTCTTTCAACTCCCTCCGTTTCAACACGTCTCAGCGGCCCACTCCAGGCCCCGCAGTCAGCCCTTACGATCCCAGCTCACCCAGTCGACCAAGCATCTTCTCCACGCTATTACGGGCCAATGTTCCCAACCCCAACGATTTCATCCCACTCTTCAGCGACTGCATCTCCACTGCATCTACCAGAACCCAGGAGTACCTGGTCTTTAAAGACCCAGAGGACAAGTTCCACCCCAACCCCGAGGTGCTAACTCAGGTAGAAAACATTACACTCCATGGCTCGGATGCTTTCTAAAATATCAGCAGTGGTTTGGAGTTACTGTGTTATAGTGCTTCATTATGAAAAATAACAAAGCCAGAGAACCTTATAATTATGACCCCGGGGCTTGGCAAGTTGATGGCTATGAATTTAAGGACAACTTCTAACAGTAACCTCCAAGAACTTTCAGTGAACAGCAGTATTCTGCCAATGTGTTTCTTTTAAAGAGTAACTAAACCCCAAACCCCAATCTCTGTAAGGTGAGTAGGGTGCCTGGTCTTTGGTGACAGGTGATGTCACCATCTGTTGTGGTCTATGACAGGTGACAACACCTGCCATCCAGGACAAGGCACCCTACAGGTCACACTTCATTGAGACATGAGGTTTGGGGTTTAGTTACACTTGAAGTGGTTATCTACAAGGTCTGTTTTCTTTCTCTCTGCCTTGTCAGTGCCAACCAAACTTAATGAAGTTTGAGTTTGGCACTTGGCGTTCAGCCATGGTGTCTACCACTGCTCATGCTAACTACCCAGCTCCTCTAGTTCTTCCATACAAACTCAGCTGCATTTTGGATTTTCCATCAACTGCAGTTGCAGCTGATGGAAATGTAAAACATTTCCTATGTAACAGATGGTTTCTGCAGGAAGGACCTACCGGATATCAGGTGTTTAAAACAGCAAATGTGAAAGCTTTCATGAAACAGACTGCCTAGAAAAAATGCCATGGCTGTCCTTGTGGCTTTCAGTTTCCACCACAATGTTAACAGAGAGATCTATGAGGCTTCAGTTCTATCAGATTTGAACTAGAATATTAAGTCACTCACCAAGACACTAAATAGTTTCTTTGGTTTAATGTCCAGCAACCTCAGCTACTAACACAATTGTGAAAAGGGGCTGACCACATAATATTAAGTGGTTGAATAGCCACTGAGATAGAGACTAGTAAAACATACATTTGTGTTTATGAAAATGTTGCATATTCTTGCTTTAAGGCATCAGTCTTTAATGTTATTATATATAAGATGGCTACCAGTGAAATGTCCTCCCACAAATTTCATACTTAGACTCCTTCTTGCCTTGCTACAGGTCTTCCTCATGACCTATATTTCTGAAAGCATCAACCACAATTTGACAGATACTTTCAACTGCACATCCATGACGCCTGAGCAACGCATCCTCCTGGGGGCTGACTGGGTCTGGGCTGTGCTGGAGAAACCAACCAAGAACCCTCGTATCCAGATCGCGGTGCAGGTACTACACCTTCCAGAGAGAGAGGCCACCAAGGAGGAGAGTTACTCCCCAGAGGCGTGCAGTGAATCCATGCACATGGCACAGATGGAGTCCAGCCACAGGACCATGTGTGAGAGAATGGTGGACTTCTGCGCGTCCATTGGCAAAGACTGCTACGCTCTTTTCTTGTTCTTCGGGAGGAAAAACGACAAGGCAAATATCTATGGTGTCCTCAGCAACAACTTCCAGGCCGCCATCGGGAAATGCGACAAAATTGACAGGGGTTTGATTGAGAACTTCTTTAAAGGGTCGAGGTATCTCCATACGCCCACAGGGATGCTGAAGGCCATTATCACCAAGAGGGAAGGAGAACCTCTCACTCTGATGATTAAGTTCACCTGAAACAATGTGGCGTATAATATTTTGTGGCCAAAGATGAGATACACATACTGAATAAATAACTTCATGCCACCAAAAAGAGGAGAAACAACGTCCTACCAACAGATTAAGTTTGACATAACTGGTCTTTTCCATGGCAAGGATCCCCTACAACATTCCCTGAATGTAAACAGCGCTGGATGGCTTTATATCTTTCCCAATGACCCGGTGACTTCTGCCCCATATATACAAAATAGTAATAATTATTATCCAATATTCTGAGGGATGGATCAAAAACTTAGCCAAGTCAAAAGTTTCTTCATGCTTTGAGAGTAGAGTCAATGAAGATGCCTTAAAGCCATTTACTTTAACTAATTCTGACGTAAGAGCCAGCTTTGAGGTCAAATACTTGTTTATTTTGTGCCTCATTGATTAACAGTGAGCGATTCATTTTCATTTAGATTCATGCTTGAGCACAAACATTGATAGCAGCAATGCTCCACTGAAAGAAGGTAAAGCATTTATTAAAATATTTGTTAAAACCTTGTCAAATGTTTTAATTTTAATCTGATTTTGCTTTACATTCAACAGATGTGGAGATAATAGAAGAAAACCTAATTAAGTTTGAAGTCCAGGATTCAGCCCACAGATTTTACTGACATTTCTGAATTTTCTCAATAAAAGCTTGGATAACTTAACTACTTTACTATTTGTAAACTTTGTATTTGTCTACTTTTTTCTATTAAAATTGCATCATGGGCCATGAGTTAAAAATAAAATATTAATTTTTGAGGCTATGTTGTCTCTGTGGAGTATTCAGTTCAGAGTAATGTAGCTATGAAACATGTTGAGGAAAGTAATGTATCTGTAAATTTATGCACAGAGACACACGTCTATATTGTGTATAAAGTGCATGCCAGCATCAGAGTTTAAAAGTTCAGCTGCATACATAATTATTTATTATATATTACTAAAATCTGTTATCTGTTAGTAAGTATTTTAAAGTAACCCATCAAACTAAGATCTTTAAACAAGAGGCAAATTCAGGCACTCCAAATGTCAGAATATGTGACGAGGAAGTAAATATTAAAAAGCCTTTATTGTGGTGGCTAAATCATTAAAAAGCCAACATGTTTCGAACACTGCTGGTCTTTATCGAGGCTTTAGAAAGCCCTGTGATCTCACTGATGTAGCTGCAACAACCAATAGGAGGCAGTCACAGGACCCAGAGAATATCATGGCAAGAGAAAACATATGAAATAAAGAAAAAAAACATCAAAACATAAAATGAGATTTTGCATAAATACACATGAACATGATGACTGAAAACTAGGATTGGCTTTAGTGTGCAATATTTTGCTGAATTGTTGCTATGGTGTTCGGGTGGTTGCTAGGGTGTTCCTGATTGTTGCTAGGGAGTTGCAAGACAGTTCCAAGGATTTTCAGGGTGGTTGCTAAGCAGTCTGAAGTCAGTTGCTAGGATGTTCAAGGCAGTTGCTAGATGAGTCGAGTAGGCACTAGTAGAAATGGGCCATAGGAGGGTTGACAGTGTGTTGTTTAATGCTGTATAATGCTTTCTTAGAATGTATCTCTGCAAGAAATCTTTCTATCACAATGAGGCAAGGTCTTATTACTGTAATCCCAAAACCTAATTATAGCTGCTGGGCAGCAATGGTCAGGGCCGGGCAATTTGAGGCAATTTTGAGCAACAAGTGGAGAATTGGAAGATTAAAAGAAAAGTGGCATTTTTATGTGCATTTTGCATCAGTTGAGACTTGAACTCACAATTTCTGGCATGAGGGACAATGCTGTATTGCACTGAGCTAATTGGCAAATGTCAGTCCATGTGAGGCTTCACAAATTGACTAAGCCAGTAACATGACAGCAGCCGTCTATGCATGAAAAAGCAGATTTCAAACCACTGTAAAAAAAATCAGTCATCAAGACAAAAATCTGAAAATACACATATTGCATCTAGACAGCATGGAGATGTTGGTCATTTGTTTTTAACAATGACTGATTTGCTCCATAAGTGAAAAACTGATGTTTAAGTGTAAAGTGTACAAATGTTTCTTTGATATTGGGGCTACATTTTGATTGAAGTTGCAAAGCTGTAGCACATATGGTTGATTTGTCATGAAATTTCAAAGTTTTGAAATGTAGAGGCTTGCTGTAGCACCACCATCAGGACTATTGGCTTGTGTTTGCATCTGAGGTAATCTGGCATGGGACTGGACCTTTGTGCAAAGTTGAGTGATTTTTCGTGCATGGGAAGTAGGACTTCCTCGGAAGAAAGACAGAAAGAAAGAAAGAAAGAAGAAGAAGAAAAAGAAGAAGAGGAAGAAGAAGAACACGCAGGAATACAAGAGGGACCTGGCAGCTTAGGCTGCTCGGCCCCTAATGATAAAAATACGGATCAAGTTGAGGATGGACATTAGGAAGAAAACAGGGACAACCATAAGTCAGGAGGCTTTATTTTACAAAACCTACAACACCAGCTGACTTTGATAAGCAGAACATACACATTAATATGCGCTACTGACTGGAAAAGAAAAAGGCAGGGTAACTACTGCGGGGAGATTCTATCACAGACCCAGGAGAGACCATGTGCACTCTGTCACAGCAACTACACTGCAACCTGCACTGCACTGAGTGAAAGGCAAATCCAAATTCAAGGGGCCACCACCCTTCAGGCCTACCACACTGCATGCAGGGAGAAGGGTGTCCCACGAGTACAGAACTGAACAGAACACAATAAAAGGAATCAGTTGGTTCAGGTTTACAACAGGGTTAAAAAGAGGACATCCAACAATACAACTGTAAGCAGCATTCAAATCTGACTTCATAACCATAGTAGAAAGCAGAGGGCAACTTGTAAACATTCAAAGTTTCACCAAACAAACAAACAAACAAACAAACAGACAAAAACAGGCAAAGCAGCAGTCTGGTATGAGAGCTGGAAGAGGGAAATGACAAAATTACGTCAACAAGCTGGCCAAAATACCTCAGAGAGAATAACCCTTCTACTTTACCATCTCATTTTACCGTGCTCAGCTGGGGGCCCTGCACCAATAAAGATGATTGGCTGCACTGTAACTCAAGCAGGGGAAAGGCAGGCTGTGTTATTTCCTACAGGGATTAGATTAAACATCACCAATAGTATAATTCAGTGAAACAACAAAGATCTATCCTGTGCAGCCTAGCTCTTCAACACGGGGCTGTACTGGGATCAGCTTGAACTCAGCCGCACCACAACTTCACATACAAGAACACGAGTAAAATCTTATGGCTCAAAATGCCCATTAAAGCATGCATCCACTCTCCAAATCTCCCCTGCACAAACAAAGCAGTCCTCCCTACAGCTAGCAGGCCTCAGACAGAGAGAGGCGCTACCTGCCCTCACCTGTGCTTATAAAAACAGGGAGCTCTCGAACCCTGGCTACTAGGGGCGGTGCTCCCTGCTTAGATACCAGCCCTCACATTAAAATATAATTAAATCATTAGAAGTTCAATCATTTTAACACAAGAAACAAAATGGTTTCATTTATTTTAAGCAGTGTGCTATGGAAAAGTTCTTGTCGCAGAGTTTCATCTTATCTTTGCTCTGGCATTTTTGACACAAAGCAAAACTGAAACAGCTTAGACCAAAGCTGACCTGATGCTTGCAATCTGGTCTGTATATATTTAATAAAACTATGTTTGTAATAGTAAGAACAGATTGAGTTTTGTCTCATTGGTCACTTCATCCTGACAACAGACCCATCGCCGTGGTGATGGAATACTGGCCTACATTCTATGCCTTATACACCTGAGTGGTGCATCTTTGGATCAGTTATTTGGTGTGCGGATGCTGAGCTGTCTAAACCTTCAGAGCACATTTTCTTTAAAACACCACAATCAAAACACCTCGAGTTTTCCTTGCTGCAGGTTTGTACATGATTTTTCTGTCATTATTTGTTTCCTCTTAGCTAAATCTCTTTAAATTGTGTGTTTTCCCAACTAAGTAGTTAGGGTTGATGCTATGATATGTACTGAAAACAAT
>OMLB01013660.1:2174-15235 GCA_900302555.1 Myripristis jacobus
CAAAAACATTTGCAACACAGGAATCTGAGTTAATGCCATTTATTACCAAGAAAGTCTTTCACTTTCTTCGCAGGAGTTTTTCCTCACCACAGTATTTTACTATTTTCTCCTGACAGGCTGATCACCGCTGTGTTTGTGTATCAAGTTCATTTATTCATTCAACATTAATCACAGCTGCTGCATGAACTCTTACGAATGCCAAGGTGGCGCTGCGCTGGTGGACAACATGAGAGGAAGGCGTTTTTCCTTTCTGTCGTAATGACGAATGTGAGAGCTCTGGCCGTATTACCTGCCGAGACAGTTCTCACGTGTTGTTTTGCTGGTTGTGACTTTCACATGAATGCAGTAATTGTGTCCCTGTCGGGGTCCTGTAGCAGCGATGGCTCCATTGTTCCAGACAGCTGGCTGGTGAGGAGGCAGCGCTTTTACATGATCAGATCAGAAAGCCTGGACAAAGCGTACTCTGCAGCAGGTTAGCTCTATGGCACCGGTTACTATGACAACCCAGCTTGCTTTAAGGTGAGCCTCACTGGTGACCCTGTTACACCCGGATGAAGCTACACGTTAGCTCGTTTAACCACTAGTCCCGCTCGGTGGCCCTGACCCCAGGTCAGCAGCGCAGATACAAACAGATCAGCCGAGCGCCTTCAGCTGCTTGGTGACTTTAACGTGACCCGTCCTCAAACAGGATGGAGCTCCACCTGAGAGCTGAGGTCTGTACCTGCTGCCTGCCACTTGCACAAGACATTACAGAACATCTAACGGCTAGGCCACCCTGTGCCACGGAGAGCCAAGAGGCTGCAGGTTTTTCAGGTGGTTTCACTGATCAGCTCCCCTTCAGGCAGAGAGGAGGAACCCATCAGTGAAACCACCTGGTGGTTTCTGGTTGGAATGAAAACCTGCAGCCTCTCAGCTCTTTATGGCACATGCTTGCCTTGCCCCGGTCTAGTACCTCGTACGGCCTCACGTGAGTTTGTATTTTTGTGACACCTGGTGGCAGAAACAAGAACAGCAGTGCGACTTAATGAGGAGGTTAACTCGGTGTTTCACATGAACTTCTGCAGCAGCACTGCACCACAAAATACAGGTTTCAGTGAGGCATCGGTGAGAATAATACAGCTTCATTTTTCTGCAGTGTTTGAAGAGAGGCACACAGATTTTCTGCTGATAGCAGGATTGTAAGTGCTAATTCAGAAAATTTAACACTGTTACACACCGTACACACACACACACACACACACACACCGTACACACACACACACACACACACACACACACACACACACACACACACACACACACACACACACACACACACACACACACACACACGGTCTCACCTGTATGGTCTTTGTGGTCCCCAAACAAGTCGGCTGAGCTGATGGAGGTGCTGCCAGACAAACTCTCCAGCCGTGTCTTCGCCTCGTACTGAAACAAGCAGGAATAATGTCAGTGAGCTCACAGCCGCTGAGAGGCTGTACAACAGCCAATCAGAGAGACACACTTAATTAATATTCACAGCAGCTTAATACTAAAGACTCAGTCAATGTTTCTCTTAAAGAGCCACTGAACCCCAAGCCCTGATCTGTGTGAAACCTGATCTGCAAATGGTGAAGGGTCAGGGTGCAGGTGACGTCATCACCTGGAGAACCACAGGCGATGACATCATCCTCCACCGCAGACCAGGCACAGATCAGGACCCAGGGTTTAGATCCTCTTTAAATGGACAGTCATTATAAATCCCCAGATACACATTACAGTAAATATAAAACTGCCATAACATGCAAGGAGGTGTGATTTTTAAGAAACAATAACAATAACAGCAATAACAATAATGATAATACTTAATGAATGTAGCACCTTTCATACAGGTGGTGTAGTTTTGCTTTACAATAAAATGAAAAACAGATAAAAGACAAACTGGAGATAAAACAAACTGACAGAAACATGTGGAACAGGAAATACGTGGAAACAAAGGAAGCAGAAAGAGCAGATCAGCCCAGGCTGAACTAACCTGTGTCTTTTAGGATTGATTTTAAACTTCTTTTACTTGTTTACAGGCTCTCACTGGGTTAGGACCGGCCTACATAACTGTTATTTTTTGTTTTTACCAACTGTCCCATTAATAAGAAAATCACACTGAAATTATGGAATTCCCTCCCAAAGGCTATATGACCCTCAGGCTCTTGGTCTTTCAAAGAGAGATGAAGAGGAGGTTCCTCACCTCGGCGTTGCTCTCCCGCCCGAAGAACATGTCAGAGGAGATTGCCTTGGCGTTGGCGAACTTCTGCCTGGCCTCACTTGACTCTGCCACCGGCGCCGACACTTCAGCTTTTCTTCTGCTGGGAAGCCTGAGTCAGAAGGAGAGCAAGACATGAGAGCCGTGTGAAGGTCTGGGCGTTCACCCGACTGAGACAACAGGAAGATGGAGAGCAGGAGCATCAGTAAACAGGTACCTCTCTCCTATTGGCTGTATGCTGGAGATGGTGACCTCCTCTTTGGGGTCTTCTTTCTCCAGGGCCCAGGAGGTGGTGAAGGAGGCGGTTCCTCCCTCTGAGTCCCATCGGGATCCAAAACCGTCTCCCACTGTGAACGGGTTGTCCTTGTACCTGCACGCCCATCAAACAACAAACTGTTGAGTTCAGTGACCTGCGCCTGGTGTGGTGACGGCGTGTCCCTGCTGGCCCGGGAAACCTGCAGGGACGCTCCCGTCACCAGTTTCAGGGCCACAGTGCAACATTCATGAGATATATACTTTAATAAAGACAAATGCTAAAAGGCTTGTTTTGATTTGGCAGCCTTCCTTTTACTTACTCCACTTGGTACTGTTTAATTGTCTTGTTTTTTTGTTTGTTTTTTAATGTAAAGTCTAACTGTGCTTGTACTGTATTGTTGTTGTGGTGAAGGTGAAGGTGATGGATGTGGTTTGCTGTGTTGTAATTCTACGCTGAAGTTCCCCCATGTCAGATTTCTTTTTGGCATGTTTCGGCGTGTCAAGCTGCATTTTTTGAAATTTGACACAAAAAAATTTAAACCCAGAGATGTCATGGCTACAACGAGCACTAGCAGGAACTTTCCACTTTCTGTGCCGGCTTACTGTAAACACACACATGTAAACACACAGCTGTGTTTTATAGATCAGTTTTCCAGGTCGGCCAACTTGGCGAGCAAGAATCACGTCATTAGGAGTGATTTGTTTCTACGATCTGGGGTCACACAGCACAGCGGGATGGACAGCAGTGAGTGAGGAGAGGCTCATACTTGGGGGGTCCAGAGGTGAAGCCGGGCTCGTCGAACATGTCCAGTTTGGAGCGAGAAGAGGTCTTGGCCCCCACAGGAGTCTCCTGCTCAATCAGCTGCATCTCTGACATCACTGAGTGAGACACGGCACTGAAACAGGAAGCACACAAGCCAAAGTAAATACACACAAAACCATGCATGTGGTGCTGCAAATGTGCAGAAATGCTCAGTTCACGCGTACTGCAGAAAGACCAGCAGCAGTCATGAACACGTGAGCATGTAAAACTTGCTTGTGTAAAATGAAAGGCTTTACCTTCTGTTGCCGAAGCCCATGCCCAGTCTCTCGGCCTGCTCTCTCTTCTTGCCCTCCAGGTTCTTCAGCTTCTTTTCCTCCAACTTCCTGTCGATCTCCAGCTCTTTGTAGGCCAAACGCATCGAGGCCACACTGCAATGCCCGGGGACAAGTGACATCAGAGCAAGGAATCTAACACTGTCCCCCATTTTGGCATAAATTTTAGTTTGGTCTTTGGTGGACAAAACGTCAATGAAAATTACTTGATTGGCGCAACAAAAATCTCTTTTTACTATACTATCTTTGTGGGAACAAAGGATGTTTTTGCAAACCACAAATGGCAATACCTATAAATGTCCTGCTAAACCTCATCAGTGCTTGAGATTACAAAAATGCAGTTCAATGTATAGCCACCTCATGAAAGCTTTAACAAAGCATCAGGCTAACTGATGTGTTTAAATCTCTGTCAGAAAAGCTGCTCTGCCCTTTACATCTGTTTAAATGAGAAACTGCTTTCCCATATGCAGCTTGTGTAAAAAGCTGCAGCCAGGCTTCTGACCAAGTCTGAAACAGGTTCATCCCTCCTGTTTTGCCTTCATCACTTGCTTATTGCTTTTAAAACGGATTTTTAGATTCTATTATAAACAATCCAGGCTCAACGTGGTCTTGTCCCTCAGTAGATTGGTCTTGTGTTTCGGTGTGAGCCTGTCGCAGTCTGAGCTCCGGTGTGCCCGTCATTAAGTCCCAGGGTCCCAGACAGGGAATAAAGGTTATCAGCCCTTTGCTGTGCAGAACACCCTATCCGCTGAATCTGTTATCGTTTAAATCTCTCGATAGCACATTTACAACAGGCTTTCAAATATTATATTTTGTGAAATCATCATTTAGTTTGTGTTATGTTAAACTGCTGTTTCCATGTGTTCTGGTTCTGTTCTTGTTGTTCATTTTATTCCTGTATGTTATTTTTATAAACATCTGCACCCAGTTGGATTTACTTACATGGATTCCTCTGCTTGTTTCTTAGCCTCGGCAGCCTGCTCCTCTCTCAGCTTCTCTGCCACTTGTGCCTGCTTCTCCACCTCCGTGAAACTCTTACTGCTCACCTTCTGGGCACCAAGGCCCTTCTTAGCACCAAGCTGCACGAGGACAAAACATTTCACACAGTTTGGAGCCGGGTAAGACAGGGAAGGCACTTTATGTTATGGAGACATGTGAACAATGATAATGGAAAGACTTTCTTGCTTTCAAAGATCACTTCATGAGACATTTCTGTTATGTTTATAATATACTAGCTTCTTCATTTCAGTGGTAGAAAACATAACATGCAATCTCCTAAAAGCATCACCGCATGTTGCAGCTCCCATGATACAAAGTTTGTGGCTCAGTGAAAACATCACTTACCCCTTTTTTGGCAGCCATGGGTTTCTTCTTCCCGATGATGGAGGATTTCACATCTGTGACACAACAAACAACATGAGACACTTGAACTAATGGCAAGCTGTATTAACAAACTGCAAGGCATTTTCTTATCTTTATTCAGCCAAGCAGGTCAATTAAGAACCAATTTTACAACAACCTGACACAGAACAGGAGAAAAAGAGAAGTCAGCTCATGAAAAGGCTAGTAAGGCTCCTGCTGCAGACAAACAACACTGCAGCTCCTGCAGCAAGAACAGGAGCTTCTCGGTACGAACACAACCAAGCAGATGCACCAGTACAGACACACAGCATGACACCAGTTTAAGAGATGCGAGCCAGTGCACCACAACACCTGAATCTGAATTCAGCCTTTGTTTCCCAAAACACCTGGGATTGAGTACTTGATGGAGCTATATTCATGTAATCAAAAACATAGCGCTCTATATAAAATAGTGATGTTTGTCCATTAACTTTGCTGAGGAAAACCTAAATCTACAAAATGAAAGATTCCGCAGCTCCTGAAGGACAATAGGGACATTTTCCCTCCATTCTCCTTTTCTCTCATTGTTCTCTCCTGAAGAGATCTTTGCTTGTGGTGTATAAATCTCAC
This sequence comes from Myripristis jacobus, assembly GCA_900302555.1. Lineage (NCBI taxonomy): Eukaryota > Metazoa > Chordata > Actinopteri > Holocentriformes > Holocentridae > Myripristis > Myripristis jacobus. The sequence goes on from OMLB01013660.1 coordinate 7,735, forward strand.
ATGTACGCCGCTTTGGATAAAAGCAAAAGTACAAAACCAAAGTTACAGACACTTTCCTGAAACATGGGGACTAGCAGCAGAGATTGCTGAATGAGAGAGATTTCTGCATTCAGAAACACAGGAGTGGAAAGGAACCTGGTTTTGTGGTTGCTGAAGCCCCTTCCTATCTGATCACACTAGTCTCATGCAAAGAAGGCATCTGGGTGCTTTATCTTTCTGTTTGTTTTTCTATCTTGACTTCTCAGCTTTTTGTAAAACGATGGAAATAATAAATGGCTTGTTCATAAGTAATTATGGAAAAGGTAGCTTAACCTCACAAGAAACATTTCCTAATATACATTTTCTAATATATTATTCTGTTACTGTGCTCAGTATTAGTTGCTGTTCCGGCTGATGTGTCAGAAATGCTTGTACAAAGAACTTCAAAATTATTTTGAAAAAACAAACAAACAAAACTAGCGATTTGTTTCCACTTTGCTTATCAACCAAAAAACATGCCTCCGAAAAAACACGCTGAAACTTTCCTGTCACTAATGGTTGGGTGTTCTGGTATATTCACGTGTGTGTAACGGATCCGACAGCCAGCTCGCATTTAAATAAAATCTCTGCTGTCATGTTCGGTTTGTGCTCACGGGCTCAGCGGTGCATTTTGGTGGCACACTGTGTGAGTAGCTGTGAGTAGTAAGATCAAAGATTTATTGGAATAAATGCAGTTTTGGTGTGAAACACGGTGGCAAAACATTTTTAAAAAAGCATTTCATTTTACATCCTTGAGGAAACAAACAAGGCCAGTACACTGACTAACCCTGAAAACAAAAGATTATACAAAAGATGAATAAATTTTTTAGGGAAAGGTGCTCATTTACCTTTGACCTCTGCCATTCCAGTGCCATGGCCGTGTTGTTCCACTTTCTGACTGAGAACTAATTACCTTCTCAAAGAGCAGCTGGTTTACCAGGCAATTATCAACAAAGTGCACAATTATTTCTGACTAAAAAGCTTTTCAGATGAGTTGTTAACAGTTTAAATGACTGAAAAGGGCTCCCCTGTCTGAAACTGTGGGAAAAACACAGCTGAGCGAGGGCTTGTGAGGTGTCAGTCAAGCACACAAACATGCCTCTGAAGCACAGCCGGCCAGCGGCCCCGTGACGAAGTGCACTCTAATCACCTGTAGGTGTCCGTGCTTCATGTGATGACAAACGCATGGAGTCCTCTACAGGACAGGGCACTCCAGAAATCACCATCATATTTAAAAACACAGAAGAAGCAGATGATATGTGAACATGATGCTCTCTGCGATGAGGTTTAAGGCCAGATTATACTGACAAATATACTGCTGCTGGTTGGATTTGTGCCTGATATCATCTGTGAAATCTTATTTTAGTCAATTACAGTGCTGACTGCATTACTCGAACCTTGTCTGGGCAACTTAAGAGACAGGAAGTGAGATTCAGGGCAGGGGTGAAACTACAAGGTGTCAAAGTGCATGGCTGTGGAGAGAGAAAGAGGTTTTGAGTGACTGAGACAAAACGATGGAAAACTTCTAATGGGGTTTCTAAGCTTATTTGTCAATTAATGACTTTTCCATAACTCCACGCTAAATTTCCATAACTGTATGACTGACTGCAGCGTAATGAGTAAAACAACCTTTACAACTAGGAGACAGAATCACAGGACAAATAAAATATCCCTCATGATGCCTCTCGACTCTCTTGACTGGCTGGTTTCCCAGAATGAAAGGAGAGAAGATTTCCAGGAAATGAAAATATCTTAATTGTTCCCCCTTCTCAGGTTCTAGCTCAACTTACAATCATCATTAAAAATGTCCATGACTTCTCTAAAACTTCAGGGATATTTCATCATTTTTCCAAAACCATTTCCAGGCCTGGAAAACACATTCTCAAAATGTTTTTTCCCATGATTTTCATAAGTGTGGAAGCCCTGTGTGGAATCGCTGATCTACAGGCTTATTGTTTCTGTCTGCAGCAAGAAAACACAGAGGGAGCTGGGCCGAGGCCATGTGCTTACTAGAACCCGCTGAAAAGACAAAACCGTCAAACATGATGAGGGAAATGACAGATGAAAGCACCGAGGTTCAAACCAGTGGCACGCAGCTTCAAACTCAAACAAGGAAGTAGGAGTCAGGCTGAGAACCTTGTGACGACTCACCGATGGAGGCTATAGGTGACGAGCTCAGTCCCTCGATGCTCGGTCCTTCCTCTGGCTCTGACAAGAACCAGACAGACAGACGTTACGGATCACGGACTCACAGCAGAACATCAAAAGATTCATCACTCTTTCCCTTCAAAATTGTGAACATTTCTAGTTCCCAATTTTGCTTTAAGAAAATCTAAACCCGATGACAGCACTTCTGCAGAAATATGCACCCTCTGCCTTTTGTATTACAGCAGAACCTTGCTGATCACTGCTGTCCATCTGAAACCTTGTAACTCCATAAGTTCAGCTTTTCATAAACTAATGAAAACAGTCTAGTCTCTATTGTACATTTTTCAGTTTATATAATGAGTTTTGCAAAGGTTTCATAACCCCAAAGCTTGCAGAACTTTCTGAACCCACAGAGGAGTGTGTACATACTCAAATTAAGCTGGAACATGAAAATCACCCAAAACTGGAGACACAAGTTTTTCCACCAGACAGCAGCTTCATGCAAAACCTCAACGACGGCAGTCAGTGAAAATTTTAAATTAGTAACAGTCACTGTATTTAATCCAGCTGGATTTTATCTATTCATAAAACACTAGCAACTCATCACGTGACAAGCTCCTCCCGTTTACTGCTAGGTCATGTAATCAAAGCCATAAATTTATCATGCTGACAGATTTATTTTAACTTCTTAGACAAATATATTCCATATGTTTTATTTTGAATGTTTTATAATGCATGTTCTTCACTTGTTTGTTGTGAGTCATTTTGGATCTGCTGCTGCTGTTTTGGCCAGGGCTCCCTTGTGAAGAGATCTCGCATTCTCGATGGGACTGGAAATAAAGGTTAAATACATTTTAAAAATATATATATTTTTACTGACGGTTAGTGGTGACATCCTGGGTCGTGGCTGTTGCGTCCACTAGCTGTGGGGTGACAGCGGCTCCGTTCTCCTCGGCCATGCTCCAGTCATTAGCAGGCTGAAAACGTGACAACAAAATTCCCTGTTACTGTCATCTTTTCAGGAGAGCGCACGAGATTACATAAAACCATGTTGTGTTCCATCATTTCATTTTTTTAAATATCAAATTTCAGAGAGAACACGCCAACTTAAAACTTTCCGCAGCTGCTACTTGAGGTTTATTGTTGTGGTCACTTTGGTTTGCCCAGTCTTAAACATGTTATTAGTAGAACTGGGTATGAAAATCTGTTTCCTTTACAGCACCTTGAACGCCTCGGTATGACAGGATATTGGGCAAAGGACGCGTCATTAAATACCACGTTTCTTTCCACTGGTTTGTTCTGTCATTAACAACAAATGCAGCTCACCTGGCTGTCTTTAAAATGGAATTGCAAGTGAAAAAAATTTAGGACAAGGGTTGTGATTAGTCTATATCACCCACACCTAGACGACAGTCACTTTACAGATTCCTAACGGTGCCAAACCTGTGTGTGCTCGGCGAAGAAGTCGGCCTCCTTCTTCTCAGGCCCTGCGGTCGCAGTGCTTCCCCCGGAGGAGTCGATCCAGAGCTGCAGTGAAGACATGACGGCAGTTTGATGAGTAACTGTGTCAGTATCTTTAAGTACCACAATGTTCACAGCAACACAGCAAAGCACAAATTTATTCTGTTGATAGTTATGATGTATATTGATCAGTGAAATGCTGTAATCTGCAAACACTTTGTGGACTTTGAAGTAGAACCACCAACATGGCCTAGACACTGATAATCATTTTACAACTCTTGCATAACCTGCCAGCAAACCCCAAGGCACTGCAATGAATGTCCAGTATTTAGGCTGACTCGGAGTAGAGCCCATTTTTGATAAAGACTAACTCTGGGAGGTAAAATGGTTTAATAAAAATTAGGAAAAAAAAAAAAACATTGTACAATCGCTAAATTAGGTTGAGTGTAGTGAATACAATGGGAGCCGCGTCAGATCAGATCACTTTTCATATTTATGATGCTGCTCTGATAAGTAAGCGGACACATGCAGTTGTGACTATCTGACTTGATATGATCAGGATGGACTGAATCGCTGTGACGCTGCGCTCGCTTCCAGCTAGAAAACTGGCAGCTCATTTGAACTGCAGAGGCTTGTGAGAAATTTGAGAGTCAAATTTGATTATTTCTGCGGTCATCACTCAGTCGTAATTATAACAATCAAAGATATACAGTTAAACAAAAAAATTTCACATGTGCTTATTTTATGTTGTTTCTGTACTGCTTAGCGAGCATCTCTGACAGAACAAAATCCACACAACAGGTCAGTAGTTCAACAAGGGACTTTGCTCTTCTGGGATGGAAATCTGAAAAATTTGAGCCCTTCTCACTTCTTTACCATTACCCAACCGACCAAAACACAGGAAGATTTCACCATTTTCTCTCAGTTGTTACAATGCAAACTGTATGTCTTCAAACCCACCACAGGTAAATGTACTACAAACCTGCTGAACAAGATTCAAATCCAGGTTATAGTTGGTGAGATGGCCGAGTCACAAAACTTATATCAAGGGCAAACAGGAGAGCAGTAACATTATCAGTATTACCAATATTGTGACATATAATCTTACTCATATTTGCTCATCTAACATGAGGCTGTATTCAAACGTTAAGTCCACTTACATACCCTGCCTACACCTTCTAGAAATACAAAAGCCCATCTGTTCAACATATAGCATGTTCTGCTGCTGGTCACAAACCTAATGCAAAACTCTGACAGAGGAAAACACACACTGGCTGATTCAAGCCACAGTTGGCAGACAAGTTCAGTAGCGAAGCAGCTCAGACTTTGGCATGGAACCCATGCTAAAAATAACAGTGAAAACTGCTAATTAAACTGAGCAACGTTCACTCTAAAGTTAAACCTATACAGACAGAATCAGCCTCACAAACAGCAGCTCCAGTTTCAGAGGCTATCAGCATTGTGTTTTCATTTGGTCGCATGTCAAGAGGTTCAATCTCCGTTATCTGCAAAATCATTAATTAGACAAAAGGAGGAGAAACACAGAAACTGTCTGCATTAAGGATGCTTATTATCATAATTAGCTTAAACATGATATAAAAGGGAAAAATCTGTCCTTTATTAAAGAGTAAATCAACATTAAATCACATGGGGCTCCAATTTTCAAGAATGTTGCACTTCTGGTTGCACCCAAATCAGTGATGCAGGTGCAGGTGGCCACTGGACCCACTTCAGGTCTTGTGAGAAATGTTTTGTGATGAAGGGGTTTATATATACTCTCCCTCCCTCTATGTGTGCGTATATAAATATATATATGTGTAATAATAACAAAGCTGCGGTAGGAAGATAAAAGAGGTGCACATTTTCTTTTTGGCTTCATGCTTCTGATGTTTGTTGAATACGGTGATTTTTAAATGATTGTTTAACTCAGTATTATGTGACTGAGTATAACGCTTAATTGATCAGTTGTATGTAAAAATGGGTCACATTTAATGATATACTATGGCATATGTGCAAATACACTCATGAAATACACTCTGCAGTGAGCTAGGAACGCTGTAAACATCTGAGCAGTCTGTGTCTAAATCAGCAACTCTGTGTATGTGTGTGTGTGTGTGTGTGTGGGAGATTGGGGGTGGGGTTGGGCTACTGGCGAGTTATTGTGAGTAAGTCCTGGCAACTTTCATCTAGTCATGGCCGATGTGGTGCATGTGTGCTATTTTATCATCCAACTCTGCCAACACCGGCCACGTCGAAGCCAAGCACAGCCTGTGACATCATCTGAAAACACACCACTGATTTTGGTGTGTCAGCCCACAGAGATCAGTGCAGCAGCATTTTTCTGCCCTGTCCATTGTCTTTAACATAACTATTAATACTCACATCTGTGCCATATTTGGATAATGCAGCGTTGGCCTGCTGTCGAATCTTCTCTCTGTACATTTGGGCGGCACGGCTGTTGTACTTGGCGTTGGTGTCATTCGTGGAGCAGCCGTGCTGGCGGAAGAAGGCAGTCTTCACAGACAGGAGAAGAGAGAAGGAAATGACTGTTATGACATAATCTGCGTCACAACCATATAATCAAGCCCCAGCAATACTCTTGTCTGGACTAGCTGCAAAAATGACTGTTTAAATTTAGTGAGTGAACTTTTCAAACTTGTTTCTCCCTCATCACCGCCTAAGGGAACTGTTCAATAATGTTCTCTAGCAGATATCTTCATGCCAGTAGACCTTAATAATGACACCTATGACTTACCGCATTGGCATTGCCTCCAACCTGCATACATCGCAGCTGAAACCAGTTCCAGTTGGAGTCTAACTCAGTAGATCTGAAGGGAACAGAGACTAATATTAAACCCAAAACTCTTGTGTATCTCTCATGGTACCACTGGTGAAGAAGGGCAACATCCTGCTCAAATACACACTTAATACTTAAAGTATGTAAAGTTGAAACCAGATTGATGTGTACTGTCCTGGACTGTCCTTTCTATCTCCTGTGAGGTCTTATTATCCAATTGTAACATGTTGATGAGAGGCAACACATTTCAGTATATTTCTGAGCCAGGCTGTAGTGAATCTGAAACCCACCTGATGAAGCTGAGGTGCACGCCCAGGGATCGGTGAATACCAGAGCAGTCAATGCACAGGAACACACCGTAGGGAATGCTGGCCCAGCTGGGGTTTTTCGCAGCACAGTCAAAGCATGCCTACAAGCAAATATGGGTCATACGCTCAAATCAGCTTTTATTTTGTAGACTAATGCAGCTACGATGACAGGTAAAAGCAGCAGACACTGGACGGCTAACAGTGGTAGTTTAAGGCACTGCACAACCGATTAGCGTTGGGACGTTATGCTTATCTCTCGATTCCATACCATCACGATACTTGGGTACCAGTTTGATATATATTGCAGTTCTCAGGTATTGTGATTGTACAACCATTGCAATTGCATGTTAGGATTTATTTCAATTTTTGTTTTTTGAATTCTCCTCTAGTTTGTGTGAAGTTTCATGAGACTGTGATGATCCTAGAGGTCACTACAGGTCATTTTATACAATGATGTTTAAAAAAAAAAATGCTCTCACTACAGTGAAATGGCTGCTATGGGGGCCAACATCGTCACACATGAATCAAATGTGGCTCATTGAATCCACAAGAGTCTCAGCTTTCCAGTCAAAGCCAACTGATGCAACTCCAAGACTGTTTAGGTCTGCGCACACACACCATTTTACAACAGGCCACAAGAACACATGTGGACTGCAGACTTTGTGGCCCAAACTGCATGGGATTAGCAGAAGGTGGGCATGTCTGCAAAGGGGAGAGAACCCACTTTCATTCACACAGCTGGAGGTCAGAGGTCAAGGGACTGCGCTGG
>OMLB01013664.1:3328-24462 GCA_900302555.1 Myripristis jacobus
AATCTCTGAACTAATGGAAAGCCAGCGGGGAGAGGAATGCTGACACAGGCACACACACACACACACACACACACTCTCTCTCCAAGACCTCTATCACCTGTGAGACTAGAAATTGAGAGAGCACCAACCCCTGATACACACACACACACACACACACACATTCACACACACGCACATTTACATTCACATGGCTGGCCAACCTCTGTTCGCTTCCAGCCGCTAATTAGCTCGCTCTTGCCCAGAGGCTCCTGTCCATTTCCTGTGAACTTACGTAAATGCTGAGCCATTAGAGGACTAGTCTTGCCTGAAATGTTAATTAGTGGCATCTCATCCCTCTGTCTGTCTTTTCACTTTTGACTGAGAGGGAAATAATAGCTATAGTCATGTCCATTTTCTGGCTACATCTGTTTACATTAGGATACCAGTTGTTTTTTGTTTTGTTTTTTGGTTTGTTTTTTAAGAAAAAAACCCAACACCATTGTAAAGAGCCACACAACATATGCATGCCCACACTACAACAGGTAGTGTGGGCACTCAAAGCAACTCAAAGCAACTCTTTCACATGTGATCGGAAGGTCGGTTCTAGAGGTTTGGTTCTACATATGTGTGTGATACATTGCTTTTTCCCTGTGTCAAAAAAAAAAAATCATATCATTACAGCCCTAGTTATATGTGACCTTGATTGTTTGTTTTCTTCATTGTTTTAGCTTTTACTGCACAGTGGTTCAGTGGTTAGCACTGTCGACGATCCTGGGCTCTGTGTGGAGTTTGCACATGTTTGTGTGTGTTTTTGTTGGGAGTTCCAATTTCCACCAACAGTCAAAAAACATCAGTCAGGTGAATTGCAGATGCTAAATTGCTCCTTGATGTGATTGTGTGTGTGAATATGTCTGTGTGTCTGCCATGCAATGGACTGCTGTCCAGGGTGTTTCCCTACCTTCCGCCCATGAGCGCCGGGATAGGCTCCAGCACCCTGTGATCCTAATTAAGATAAACCATGTGGAAAATGAATAAAATAATGTTTTTAACTAGGAACTCTGTCTCTTAAGACATAACTCCATCTTTGGGACTACATCAAGTTTGTTACTTTTTTAAATTTGATAATATTGGGGATTGACACATCAATAAAATTCTATTCTATTCTATTCTGAAAACACAGTAAGGCTGGATCCTTAATGCTGAAAATTATTTTATTTCCACAAATTCTAAAGGAAGCGTACTCCTCATCACCTCAGTCTGTGGAGTTTGCAGAAACAGCCTTGGTGTGCAGGGTCATGGTATCGATCCACATTCCATAAACCAAGTTGCTGACATCTACTCTCCTGATAGAGAACTGGTAGTTGGTGTCAGGGGTCAGGTTTATGATCTGCATGCTGTAGGAGCTGCAGGTCACCTTCCCAGTCTGGTCCTGATCGCCGGTGGCTGGGGGAAGGATCTCCATGCAGAGCTCAAACACCTGTTCCTCCTCAGGACCCTCTGATGAGGGTGATTCCAGATCAGCCAGTGCAGCCCCACACTACTGGATGTCACATGTGACTTGCATCTGACAAGTATCACTGGCATCTTGACAGCAACTGACGTGGTGATCCGTGGCAGCAGGCTGCTGCCTGGGTTACGGAGGATCTGGTGTTCCAGCGGGATGGGCTCCAGCATGCTGTCAAATTTATCAAGGGCCTGGAGAACGTGCTGGTGCATCTTCCACACAGCCAACAGGGTCCTGGCATTCACCAAACTCGGGTCTTGGTTGACAAAGGCACTTATCTCCTTGCTGTCTTTGATCATTTGCAAGTGGAGCTCATCCAGCATGGTGAGCTTGATATTCACAAGTGTGTTGGCAAGCTTCTGCATATGGCACATCTTGTGGTGGTCAATGAGGAGCACCAACATCAGTTATCTACAGGATACTGGAAGTGCTGCTGGTCAGCAGGTGGGCACAAGGCATCGGAATATAATTCCAAGTAGAGGGAGCTCTTGTGCATAAGATCCAGGTTGTCCTGGATAACCGTGAAGACACGTCAAAACAACATGTACGTGTGAGTACGTGTTGCAGCTACGTGTGCTACATGTCAACCCCTTACAACCAAATGAGACACCACACACATTATACATAACTGCTTCTGTACACTTGAGGGTTTGTGAAAGGTTAATGTTCTTGCTTGAAGAAATACTTCACCCATAACACATCATTTTAGTGTCAAGGCCTTCCAATTAGGAAAGTATTACTCACAAGACTTCTTGGTGAATTCTTATTCCAAGAGCACTAGCCGTCTCTGATCCAGTGGAAAAATTTGGGTCCATAATTGTATGATTTGACATCACCTAAATTCTATCCAAAGTTCAGTTGTGATTAGACTTGCAGTATAACCCAAGTCTCCTGTATCCAGTTGTATGTTCGTTACTCTTCAGCCACATATTTTTGCTCGAATATTTTTGTGCACGAGCAAAGCAAAGCACTGCCTTCCAAACAGCTCGTCCAGTCAAACACATGCACTTGTACACGCACACCTCATGACCATACAGAAGAGGATTTTCAGAAATGGTCTTTTCAAAAACATTTGAGCAAAAATAAGCATTTTTGGGAAACATTACTGACATTTTTTTTCCTTTGAGTCAAAAATGGCTGGTATTTTGGTATCCCAGTTTTGTCAGAGGCTGAGAGCAGCACACACTCTTTTCAAACTACACATAGCCCTGGGCTAATTGGCTTTTCACACTTTCAATTCAGAATGCGGGAGAGTGCAGGGCTAACTTAACCCAGCTCCAGTCCCAAAAAGTCAGGGTTAAGGTCTGTAGTGTGAATCGCACTTAGAATTAAGGTTATACCATAGAAATTGAATGAGTAGAACTGGCGTGGGCCAGTACTTCACCTGTCAGTATTTCCAGGTGGTTCATGCTGCCAAGGCAAAAGCAGTAAATGTTCAACTTCGGCAGAAGAGTTTGTTTACATCGGAAGAAATGATGCACGGCCAAACGTGTAAAAATGTTGTGTTTTTGTTCTGACTTACACATGGCCCTATAGAGTGCCAAAAACCAGAGGAAGTGCCCCATGGTGTGCCCTTCACATGGGTAAACAGGGATCAAACGCCCTCTAGTGCCCTTTGATACAATAAATAATAATAATGATAATAAATTATAATAAATGAGGTGTCCCTCTTATGGAGAAGTGTCCTCCATTGGCTAAAATGTGCTGCAGTGCTGTGAAGGCTGTCCCTACATGTGTGAAAATGTGGGAAGTGGAGAAAATGTGATGTGGTGCTATGGGACAGGTGCCCATACAGTGGGTGTATACCCTGGGTATTTTCTCAGTGTTTTACCTTTAATCTGAATCTAATAACAATGTTAATCTTAATCGCTGATAAAGACTATTTCATCATACATGCTGCGTTGTAGTTTTTTGCAGGTTGGTGGGACCGCCTGTCGTGCAGTAGGTGCAATTTTTATTTTTTAACTCCTTCCCTTCAAACAGCCTGTCATTGTTGGTGGTTTTGCCAGCATGTTGTTCAATAACTTTATTAACAACAATGCATCTAATTAGGATTAATTTAGCTCATGTCAAAACAGTCAACATCAGTCTGAGATTGGCAATGAATTAGCTAACAATAATTTTTAAGTAACTTTGGCAGTACACTGATTATTTCAATTACTTTCGTGCATGAACTTTAACTTCCCCCTCCATTGTTGGTGCAAGCAGGAGACACAGTGACGGAGAGATCCACCGGACCAGCCATGTGCTTGTTTTGTCACAAAGTGTCAGTAAAGTTATTCAAACAAACTCTTCTGCTGACGCATTGACATCAGTGAACACTACAGCTGTTGCCTTGGCAACTGATTTGATTTCTATGTTTAGACCAACAACAATAGAATACTTTTAAAAAGCAACAGAAGGTTTGTTGTCTAATTAAAACTGTGCTAGTGTGTTCTGATGTTAACCCTGGGCTTTCATTTTCAAGTGTGAATCCTTAACCCAGGGCTAACTGTAAAGCCTGGGCTCCTAGGTACTCGTGTGAAGTGAAGTGGAGTGCTAGTGAGTATTTGATGCAAAAATTAAGCCCTTTTCAGCCCTTCAAGAGGACTCAGCATTTCTTGTGCATACATGAACACTCCAAACAAACTCAGACGCCCCAAACGCTAACGGCACAGAGACAACAGTTCATTCAGTTTTTGGTTCACATGATGCCTGCAGTGTGAACACAACGTGGCTCCTGTCCACTCTGCATTTTGCTTCACCCTCGAGGTTCTCCGTACACACACTGTTTATGCAGAAACCACAGTAAGTGGTAACCACACAGTGGAGAACAAGAGGAAAAATGTCGAGCTGTGGAGAGCGAGGGGTTATGTGGAGAGGAAATCCCTGCCTTCGGGTCTTTCACACACTTCTGGTCATTCCATGAAATGTTTTCTATCTTTATTTGTTATAAGCTTCTTAAAAATGTTACACAACAAAATGATAAAAACATGTGATGGCCATCTTGAGGAATGCCGGTGGGTTATAAGTTCAGGGGGCAAAGTTCATTGGCAGTTGGTCCACTTGAGGACTGAGTTTAGTTTGTTTATAAAGAAGTACATGTGAAAACTCCCTAAAGACAGAGCTGCTGTGACACAGAAATGCAAAGAGCAGCTCTTCCATGTCCAGTTCATTTTCTTCATGCTCACATTATGCTGTATAATAGTACTGTATTACATGAAAGAATCACAGGGCCTTGATTGAACAAAGTGACCTCTACTGCATGGGCAGCTGCCAGACATGGGTGTCTGAATTTGAGGAGGCCTGCTTGACTCTTTCCTGGTAACTGTAACATACATGTAACATACAGTAAACTTTTTGTGCCTCATTTTTCCTGGCTTTGCCCTTCATCTGCAAATATATTCTGGTCAGTTTTTATTATTATTTTATTCATTTATTTATCAGGGAGCATGTACAGTTTAAAACATAAACATGCACGATATCTGATGCGTACCATAGAGATTTCCCTGAAAAGCTCATTTTCATCCTCCGTCCCTGGGCAGGAGAGCAAAGAAGCCGCACACACACAAAATAACTTTATGTAAGATTACAGCTTGCAATCGCTGCACAGTTTTCAGTATAAAATTGTACATATTGCAAACTAAAGTCATAAAATAAAATAACTTGAAAAGCCAACAGGTTGGTCATAGTGAATGACGTACTTTGGTGAATATCATGAAGCTTCTACATTCCTGAAGTAAGCACATTATGCAGTACTAGAGAGGTATTATATTATCAAAGTTAAGCCACAGGCCTACTGACAGCCTCTACGACACACACTGCGTTGCCAACTGCGTTGGCAACACCGGATTTTTTTTTTTCACCGGATTTTGGGAAGTTCTCAGACCCTCTTGGCAATTATTGAGTTTTTTGGATCTTTGGGAGAATATTTGTGTTCACTACGTGATGTTTTAACACGTAACACATACTCCCTTCCAAAGTTCACTGAAAAGGAACAAACCCATTCAGTTTCTCTTTTGTTTTACTTTTGTTTGTGGAGTGCATCAAAGTCCAGAGGACACAGCATTCCGAGAATATGTAACTTCCGTATTTCTGACTCAAACAGGATAGACAGGCAGGGCATAAGGTTATGAGGAATTTGAACTCCGAGAAGTGTGAGGTCAGTGCCGCTAAAAGTAGAAGACCCGTTTATGGGTGGATGTCATGATTAAATTTACCTTTATTGAGTTTCACCTTCAGGGAATCAATAAAGGTAAATCTGATCTAATGTAATCTAATCTAATGATATCATCGGTTGAAACTGGTTGGTTCATGCCTACGTCAGCACACATCATATTTGGTTTTACAGGAGGAAAAAAATATTGCATTTTGATTTCAGAATACAAAGAAATCTATGTTCATTTTTTTCAGCATATATCATTAAATAGATGCACAATATGACCAGGGATGTGATGCAAAAGGGGTTAAAAGGGCATTTTTCATTTGATCTCAAAAAAGTTATTTTGATAATGCTAACATTAGGCCAGGATAAGTGTGTCTCTGATTAGGCTAGCAAAGGCTAAATTGCCTTTTAATTAATTAAAACATTAATTACTGATACACATTTTTTCTCCTCACTCTGTCACTGCAGCACAAGGTTTCTCACAAAAGGTCATGGACGGGTAGGGCACGCACACATGCACACGTACTTGTCAGTGTGGTTTGGAGGCTACAGCAGAAAGTGAGCATTCAGAGGGAGCTGGTAGTCTTTCAGATGAAAGCGCAAGAGGCGGTGATCCTCAAGCTCTTTTTTTTTTTTCATTTCTCTCTCTGTTGCCTCTGAGTCTTGGATGTTGGGTCATTGCTACAGTCACCATATACAGGAAAATCATGCACAAGGGGCCACTGCTTCTCTGAATGACTCAACTCTCCCAGGGGTCTCAAACTAGGATTACCTCAGATTATCTTGCACTGCAATAGCATGTAATGACCTGAGTTGTATTGAGGGAGTTATGGCTTCGGATTAGGGTTTACTTGTTTGGCCCAATGAATGTTCCTCTGTAAAGCTTGATCTATGCATGAATGAGGTGCACACACTCAAAGAAAGGGATTACGTAGCTCCCAGACAAACACAGGGATTTTAGTTACCCCTGGGACATTTGACCAGTCCAAGTATTGCCGGGGAAGTAGGTAAATGAATTTTGCCTGATGAACAAGGTGTTCCTCTGGCAAGATTTGTATGCGTTTTGTGTGTTTTGAATGGGGTGAGGGTGTCCTGTGTGCAGCAGTCTTTCTTGTTTGTGCGTGTGTGCATCCAAATGGCTCAATAGCACTAACAATGGCAGGGTTATGGGTGCAAGTTTTCTTTGTAGCTCAATGGGTAGAGCAAGGCACTAACACTTCCAGGGTCAAGGATTCAATTCTTCCTTGGGTCACACATATTAAGTATATATTCATTCCTTGTAGTGTAACGTGCTTCGGATGAAAGCATCGACCAAATAGCATATGTTAAGCATCTCTATACCTAACCGTACAGATGGGTCATGCAATTATTTTTTTAAGGAACATACTGTCTTTTCTGCACGTCTCTGTGGGCTCAGGATCACTAATAGTGTGCTCAGGATAGACATGTTGCCTACAGGCTTAGACTATACCGCCATCTTGTGGACAAGAGTGAGTTTAAGGCTTCATGCAGTGCCGTAGCAGTTGTTCACTCAATGTAATACTGTTCAGTGCAGTTCAGTGCAGTTCAGTTCAATACAGCCTCATTATGGGAAGTTGTTCGCAAATTGGTTAAATAAATGACAACAACAATAAACCAACACTGCAATACATGACAGAGGAACAGAGCAGCTGATTAAATGAGAGAGACAGTGAGTCAATACAACGATCATGCCACCCTTCCCATGCCTTCATTTTATCTCCTGATACACTCAAAAAAATTGCCTTCATGCTGGAATTGTTGTTTTCCCCATGGAAGTGTGTTTTCAAATGCAAGACTAAACATACTGAAATCATTAAGCAGCATACACTTCCTGCAGATTTTAAACACTAAGGGTGATTGACTTTTGTTTAGCTTTCATTGCAACAAAATGTATACCCAAAAATGCACCTAAACAATATGCCAGGCAATATGCCACTATTTTTGTCAGATATAAACTTTGGTTTGGCATTTTTGCCCGTTTCACATCTCATTGAACTGCTTCTTTGTAGATCTACTCATTACGCCTACAGGAGCTTTTCTGACATCCCATTCTAAATCCACAGGCATTAATATGGAGTGGGTCCCCCTTTGCAACTGTAACACCTTCCACTCCTCTGGGGAGGCTTTCTAGAAGATTTTGGAGTGTGTCTGTGGGAATTTTTGCCCGTTCATCCAGAGGAGCATTTGTGAAGTCAGACACTGATGTTGGACCGACTCACAATCTCCATTCTAGTTCATCCCAAAGGTGTTGGATGGGGTTGAGGTCAGGGCTCTGTGCGGGCTGGTTCTTCCACACCAAACTCAGCCAGCCACAGAGCCTGCTTTGTGCACTGGGGCTCAGTCATTCTAGGACAGAAAAGGGTCTTCACCAAACTGTTCCCTCAAAGTTGGAAGCAGAGAATTATTCAAAATGTCTCTGTGAGCTGAAGCATTAAGATTTCCCTTCACTGGAACTGAGACCAACCCCAGAAAAACAAGCCCATAGTGTTATCCCTCCTCCACCAAACTTTACAGTTGGCACAATGCAGTCAGGCATTGAATGTTCTCCTGGCATTCACCAAACCCAGACTCGTCCATCAGACCAATAGAGAAGCGTGATTGGTCGCTCCACAGAACACGTTTCCACAGCTCCAGAGTCCAGTGGCGGCGTGCTTTACACCGCTCCATCCGACGCTTGCCGTTGTGCTTGGTGATGTGAGGCTTGCATGCGGCTGCTCGGCCATGGAAACCCATGTCATGAAGCTCCCAGTGCACAGTTTCTGTGCTGATGTTGATGCCAGAGGAGGTTTGGAGCTCTGCAGTTACTGAGTCAGCAGAGTGTTGGCCACTTTTACTGTGTGCATCAGCGCTCAGCGACCCTGCTCTGTAACTTTACGTGGTCTGCCACTTGGTGGCTGAGTTGCTGTGGTTCCTAAACATTTTCACTTCGCAATAATACCTCTTAGAGTTGATGGTGGAACATCTAGGAGGGAAGAAATTTCACAAACTGACCATGATGGAATTCAGTGAGCTCTTTAGAACGAGTCATTCTTTCACAAATGTTTGTAAAGGCAGACTGCATGGCTAGGTACTGGATATTATAGACCTGAGGCAATGGGACTGACTGAAACACCTGAATTCAATGATAAAGAGGTTTGTCTTGATACTTTTGTCCATATAGTGTAATCTGGCTTGTTATTTTCAGTTTACAATGGTTCATTTATAATGGTCATTGGTTTATAATGGCTAATTTATATACTTTTATATATGTCGACTTTTTGGGGAAGATTGCAAAAAATGGGACCAACAATAATAAGTGTCTAACACATCAATACCACAAGCGTTAGGCCTAATATTAAACTTGGTATCAGCTTAGAATTTAACAGTTAACCCCAAAACAAATGAAATGAAGCTGGTTAAGTATATAAAATAGCCAGGTTGAAATGGAGCACCTACACTCGCTGACTCAACTGTGGAATTCAGCTGATACGTCGCTGATGTTGAATATTAACATGAGACAGTCCAAAAATATTGTGATCCAGCCAACAATATAACTTTATCTGAATCCTCCATAACCATTTTAAAAGAGCTGCTGCTGTTTCCGCCAGACCTCATTCTCAGAAAACAATGATCCCTATCACTAGAATGGCTGTACAATCACACCAAACAGAAAATACCTAAATATCTTGTGCATCATTTTATACTCATTTCCCGACATATTTGGTATCTTTGGAAACCTAGGGATCTCTAATAGAATTTAAAATGAAGTTATGTACGATTTGAAAATACATTGCTGGGCAGTGTGCATTTGTAATGACAGACCCAACGATGTGACTGGCAGGGTCAGTCAGGCCAATTACTAATCATTTACCCTTCCAAGGAGAGATTCCAGAGAACTTCCAGAGAAATGCACAGCTAGGACAGATACAATTTACTGCACATCTGAATCACTTTGCATTTTCTGCTGCGCTCATTTTACCATCCTCTACAGCCTGACCAAATACAGAAGTAGCGATTGTGCCACCATCAGTCTACATCCTCCGCGACTCCACCTTGAATTTGCCATCCACATCCAACAACTGCAAGCAGTAACTGAAGCTGCCTTAATCGTACTTCCCATCATTGGCTCTTAATATAATAATATAAACAGCAAGACGAGGCTGGGATTTTTTTTGCTACAGCCAGGATCAACGCTATGATGAGCGCCGCTGACTTGTTCGAATGTGATTGGTGATTGGAAGAGTCAGCTGATATGCTGTTTGATGGTACAGTCGATAATCGATCAACTGAAGGCATGCACGACGGACGTCAGTGTTCGCCTGACCCAACACGACACTGCTTAACTTAGAAGTATTCACATTGCTTCAAAATGATCAAAGAAAAGGATGGGCCCATTATTAGATCTGGTGTTTATTCTGATCACTTAAATATACCTCTTTGATCTTGCTAGCTTATTAAATCCAAATAAGTGAAGGTTGCCTTAGCTTTCATACGTTGTTGTTTACAGATTTGATTCGACTGTTTGGTCAGTGATGATTTGTGTACGATAAAAGTGAAGACATCACCAGAAGACATATTTTATGTTGGTAACTCGAAAGTGATCTAGTGAGTTACTTTCAATAGAGACAAACTTAGAAAACTATAGCTAGGTACTATTTTGAGCAAGTAAAGTGAGGAACTATTTTGTGTAGATGTATCTGGCTTGTAGCTCAGGGTCATTAGAAAAAAAGCAGAGAACAAAGAAGGCACAGGTAGAAGGATTCACAATAAGGGAGCATTTAAAAAGCCATCAGTAAAAGGTTTAACCCTCAAAAGAGTGCCAGTTACAATACAGCAGACTCATATGTGATGAGTTATATATGTAAAGGCATAGTTCAACTGTATGTTTCCTGTATGCTCTTTAATGTGCACAGCTCACAAACCCCGGTGCATTTGTGGTTGTGGAATTAGCTCAGGTGCTGGAACCAACATCTTGAAATACCACAGATCACATTTCACTCTTTTATTGTTTGTCTAATTGTGGTGCCTATGGCTGCTCATAATAACTATCCAGGTCCTTTATTTAAAAACGGTACTTCTTATATTTGATGGACAGGCTCTGCTTGAGGGAGTTTTGGGATTCCTTGTAGTGTGAGGAATCTGCTGAGGCGATATTCCTCTGGTGTAGTGAATCCTAACAATCACAGCATAGCAGTCGGCATAGCAAACATGATCCAGCATGATTATAGCAGCAAGAGGATGTTAGGGTGGTAGAGGGATTATTGCGGCATGGTGTGGTATGAAATCAGTGCGAAACTGAGAGCTTATAAAGAGCTCTTTGAACACTCGTGTGAATGTGATTGGATAACTAGTCAGCTGGGCCAGTCAGTTGATTGACAATGAGCCGCTGATGCTGTCAGCTGAACGCTTGAGACAGCTGACAGCCGATCAGCTGCGATGCTATGGAAATTTTTATTAGCTGTAACCCACAGAAGACAATCCACAAATGTGTACCATGAGCCACAAATAGTCCATATGACTCTTCACAAACATGTCTTATTTTAATTTGGTGTTGTGTAAAGTCATATCCACAAACAAGAGCAATTTGCAAATAGCTACTCTCTAATGTCATATTGTGGGCAATATGTATGCACTATGCAATGACTTTCCTCATTTTCTCAATTTCTTATTTCTATTTTTATTGTTGCAATATTTTTGTAGGATTAATGCACATATTTAAACATAACACACAACTTTTTTTTTTTTAACAACTAGGATTAATGCACATATTGTACATATTGTGCCAATGTTATTGTAGGATTAACCCTTTGCCATTCTGCACATATTTTTACATAATGCACATACATGTTTACAATTTTCTAATGCACATATTTTATGTTTCTCATTTATCTTTCTACTTCTTAGAATTTCACTTATGCTTATATATGTTCATCTTGAGATTTGGAGCAACTGCAACTGACCCAATTTCCCCAATAAAGTATATCTGATTCTGATTTCTTTGCATAATTTTATCCAATTTGAAGCTGATCTGTCGAAAAGAACCTACAAACGTTGAGGTGCAGTTAGAAACTACGCCAGTCCGAGCTGATCGTGCTGTGCTGCCTTTTACTCTTACCAGCTGTTTGTAGTGTTAGCTATGGTAGTTGTGCAACATTATAAACATGGTACAAACCTTCTGTGAATGGCAGAAATACAGTGACAAGTGTTAAACTAGCATTGCAGAAAACAGTAATCAATTCACAATCCTCGCAACTTTTCTAGTCTGGTTTTCAAAGTATTGTACACATAGCAAAGCTTGAAACGGTACAGGACTCAAACATAATTAAATCTGCATAAACTGCACATTGGTGTATTTGTGTAACCTCTACAGGACTGTAGCTTCCAGTGCTTTAATTGCTTTGGATTCATGTTTTTTTTTCCTTCTTTATTTTTCTCTCCAGCGGATCATTGATGCCTGGCCTGACTCACTTGTGCACTGCCATGATACAAAGGACACCAAGCGCACCTCTCCCATAACCATCAACTACATCTGCAACATTATTGTGCTTGCCTTGTAACATTTTAACATGTTTCTGATGATTAACTGTGGTTGTCATTTAACAGATATGATACACAGTGGTGACACACTGCCATGTTATGCTGTCCTAATGTTTTGGCCCTGCACACTGTAAAGGGTTATGACCTATTCTTGAATGAATATTTTACTTTCTTTGAATTTGTGTAAATCTCTTGATGTGCCTCTGAACACACTTGATAAAAAGTGTCGCTGGATAAGGGTACATTACAGTAGTAATCTTTTCTGATAGAGTTGGTGGTTTGCAATGTGATTATTCTGTTAAGTACTTCCTCATTTTTTTCGATCATTTTCAACCAGTACACTCCTGGAGTTAATGAACCAAACCAGGAGGTACACTTGGCTGGACCAGAAAATGCCACTACATGGGTAAGAGTCCAAACTATCACTTTAATGACTTTTATTATCAAACTTTGGGTGTTATGTTTTTGTAATGTTTTGATTTAATTTGATTAACACTGAAACAAACTGCAAAAAAGTACATAGACCACAAAAATCTAACCACTTTATCGCATGGCACACTGATTGCTTAGAGCAATCCACATTGACTGGATTACAAACAGGAGAAGCAATCAGAAACAACACTCAAAATTTGAGCACATACTACCAAGTGAATGGAGCCTGTAGAAACCATGGATGTATGAAGAGAACAGGATAGTGTCAGAAGCAGGGCCATATTCACTCCTATGAAAGTTGTTCAGTGGAGAATGAAGCCTAAAATTACCCAGATCCTCCAGATCTATGGGGCCCACAGAGCAACTGCACTACTTTTTCCTTTATCCTTGACCTTTTGTCAAGCCCGTGGTAAATAACCTTGGTGTTAAAATGGACTGTAATTTCAAACTTGATAAACAGATAAATTCTGTAATCAAATCTGGTTTCTTCCAATTGAGGCTTCTCTCTAAGATTAAGCCATTTTTATCCCCTAAGGATTTTGAAAGGGTTATCCACGCGTTCATTACTACTCGCCTTGATTTTTGTAATGCCCTGTATATTGGCATTTCCCAGGCCTCCCTCTCCCATCTGCAGTTTGTCCAAAACGCTGCCGCCCTTCTCCTTACTGGCACTCGTAAGCGAGACCATATTTCCCCAGTACTTGCCTCCTTTCACTGGCTCCCCGTTCATTTTAGGATTGAGTTCAAAATTTTACTGTTTGTTTTTAAAGCCCTCCATGGGCTAGCTCCAGTTTATATTGCCGATCTTTTAAAGCCACATGCTCCCTCAAGGTCATTAAGGTCAGCCAATCTGATGCTTCCTGAGGTCCCTAAGACAAGGCTCAAGAACAGGGGGGACCGAGCCTTCTCCGTAGCTGCCCCTAGGTTTTGAAATGAGTTGCCTCTCCATGTAAGGCAGGCCCCCAGCCTGCCGGTTTTTAAATCACTGCTCAAAACGTACTTTTACTCCTTGGCTTTTAGCCCAACCTAAGAGCTGTATAATCTTGTATTTTATGGTTGTTATATTTTTATGTTTTTGTTTTATGTTTTTATGTTTTTATGTTCTTATGTCTCTTTTATGTTCTGATGTCTTTTATGCCTATGTACAGCACTTTGGTCAACCTGGTTGTTTTTATGTGTGATTTATAAATACATTTGGATTTGGATTTGGATTTGGATTTAACCTGTGTAGGATCCATGTCTCATATGGCATGAGGAGACAGGCGACAGACTGCAACAGCTTGCCCTTTGGTCCCAAATAACCAGGTCAAGTTTGACAGCACACTGCTGGAGCAATTCTCATCAATTTGAGGTCCATAAAAGTCGCCCTTTTCATCACCTTGCAGGTGTTGGTCACAGCCTGACACTGACTGAGTAAATATTCCCCCACACTATCTAAAAGACCAGAGCCTCATCAAGATGCAAACACCCCCAGCTTCAGAGACCCTCACTAACCAATGGACACCAGCAATGGCCCAAATTGACAAACAAAGACCTCATGGGATTTAACCTACAAACAAGTCTGGCATTCCACAAATAACAGGATTACCAGGCCAGACTCTTCAAGGACCCACACAATGAGGACAAAAGCCATGCAACCTCACTGAACTGACAACCCTGGAGCACCCTTTTTCCAAAAATAAGAACAATAGCTATTCTCCCTAAAATTGGACTGTGTGCTCTTCACCAGACTGAACAACACAACATTAATACTAAAATGCTCAGAAAATCATAACAAAGTCAGGCTTGCTTGGAGGAGACAATAGATACACAGAATAGACCCACATAGGAGATGTGGCCTTGGACAATGTCATGATTTAATGTGCCATGTTTGACACTGTTGTGTTACTTAGGTTGAGGTTTAATCTCAAGGAATATCTAAAATTCATCTGATATATCAAATGCTGGAGGTTTTGTGAGAACCTCACTCTGACTGAATAATATTTCACCCTGCATCAATAAAGATCCACTCAAGTGGTATTGATTGGCCAGGGAAGTGAGTCCCCAGATAACTGGCAGACACCTGATTGGTCAAACACTGCCGCCCAAGAAGAGACTCAAGGGGTTAAAATTGTGTACGTGAGAGTTAGCAGAGTCCGTTTTCCACCAGAGTGTGTCATCGCCGAGCTCGAGCTCTGACGTAACTCCGCCGTCTGCGACTCCTTCTCAGGGCTCCGCTGCAACTATCCCGGCCCTCTGCCATCACTTCGGCGCAACTCCAAAACTCCAGCAAGAACTGCCTAGGCCGTCATGACCAAGGTAATATTCTCAGTTTAAACCTGCCTGATCAACAAGAGACATAGTTTTGATTGGTTATTATAACTTTTTTGAGGTAAACCTGCCTCGGTGGACTAATAATCAGCCATATGGTGATTAATAATAGCTTTCAATAACTTATGAAAGCCTATCCAAGCAAGTATCCTACACCTGCTCAGTCAGACTCGCTCACATGAATGGCAGTTTGCCTGACCATGGTTTGCTCGCTCATAGTAGCCTAGCCGAGTAGCCATGGCATTGATGTATGTAAAACCACTGATGTATTAATGTGACACATAAACCAACTGGCCACGTGTAACAACTCAATCCAGTGACATATCACGATCAGGATCACATATTGAACCAGGTCAAAACGTGTTGTTCCCATGGATTTATATGAGGTTTTGCCATGTGCCTTTGCCCGGCGTGTTAATACTGTATATGTTATATCTAATACGCAGCCCATGGATGTATTATGAGATAATAAAGTTGATGAATTACAGCCAATACATCCATGATTACAGTCCATGGATGTATCACAGCTGCATACAGCCAGCAGGAAGCCAGCAGAACAGGAATCTCATGAATGAACACAGGGTCGTGCAGTCTCGTGGCTATGATGCGATCATTTTCATTGTTATTGTTTTTTAAGAATTTTTATTTGTGGACAAGGATGTCAAAATGGACCAGCACCAATCTGGGGGCTGATAAGCTTGAGGACAACAATACTCATGTGCTGATCACTTGTTTGACTATGTATATGTTATTATCAAGTGTTTTTGTGTGCGAGTGTCACAGGGGTTCATGGTCCATCAGATCCAGGAAATGAGGCTAAAAACCCCATTAGGCCTACATACTTTTCATGTTTTTCCTATGCAAAAGCTGCAAAAGCTATATCCCACTTCCCTACATCATCAGCAAAATTATGTCCAAAGCATGCAACTGTTGAAGCCGTGTGTTTCTGAGGTAGCTGCTTTGCTCCTGCTCCTCCTCTTGGTTTCAAAGAGATTGGAAATCAAGAAAATACAGACCATGACCAAGGCCTCTTTGTGGTGATGAAGTAAGAGCAGCAAGTGAGTGATAAATATGGAAGACAAAGGGAAGCTATTCAGGACAGCACACCACTGCACCCTTTGATATGCCTTGGCCTGGCTGGACAAGCTATCATGGTATCAGGCAACATTTGTTAAGGGAGCTTACACAAACTGTTAGTAGCTCTTTCCTTTAATTGTGAGTCTCAGCGGTGCACCGGCCAAACAGTGTCTTAACAGTCTCTTTTTTTTTCATTCACAAGGACTGCACTGTTGGTTTGTCAGACTATCCCTCCTAAAGCAAAGACACACTGATCGTGAGCTTCATGTGAGACGCTGCAGGCCTTCACTGTGCCAAAAAGACAAAAGCATAGATTCCAAGTTGAAAAGACCAAGTTTCCCTGTTCACAAAAGGCATTTTTGTGGGTGAGTTGCTCTAATGGTGGTTGTGCAAGAGGACAGTGGCAGGCTATAAAACTCGGCACATTTTCTGATGAAGCTCTGAAATCTTTTATGAGAGATAGATACTTACTGTGCATACATACAGAACAAATATCTTTAAATACACTCTCTAAATAAATACATTCCTTTAAAAAGTTGCAGTGTTTATATAGTTCCCAATTATTTGTATTTATATACTTTTTGAACTGCTAGATTTAATTCTACATTTTTTTAGTCCATTTTATGTTTTCAGTGAAAATTGGACTTGAGTTACCCGTAATGGCAAGTTGAGGTTAAATGTGTTGTAATATGATTTTCCTGGTTTGGGATTGGGAATGAGTGTTATCGCTGCTGATCAAGTGTGGGATTTAATGTGCAGTTAAAATCTCTGAACACTACTGAAGAGGAGATTTTATGTCAGCTGGACCATCCTGGTCAAATAAATGAGAAATAAATAAATAAGTAAATAGAAACATGGACATTTGGTGACGTTAATGTAAGAGCTTATCGTTATTTTGCTCCATTAACATTCACTAAAATAGCACCTGTATCCAAGAGAGTAACCTGAATTATAAAGCATATAGCACCTGTTTCTGGAGGAATCTTCTGTTGTTTAAAGGTGATGAAATTTTGAATGAGAAGGGTTAGGGTTAGGGTTAGAGTTATGGTTAGAGTTATTGGCCAATAGAAGGGGTTCTTGTATGAGCACTATTCAAGCAGAAATGTTCTAGCCTCATCAAATCTTTTTTTTAGGTGTAATTATCTTTGCTAGACCCCTGGCATTACAAGAGGTTAGAGTCCTCTGATCATTATCAAGTTTTAAAATAATATATCCACAGCAGTTGTTAGAAGTTATGTGGAACACAGTGTATAACGGCAAGAAAAAATGAGCAAAAGGACATAACCACAAAGACAAGAAAGCCACATCCATTTCCCTTTGTCTGCCTAAACAAGTTTGCCACTTTACAGTTTCTCTGAATATCGATCTCACTGAGCTACAGTATGAAAAGTGATTATTGTGTTTGAAGGAGCAACTAAAAGACTATCAGTCGCACAGAAAAAGAAAAAAAAACATTTTTACGCTCAAAATAATGGTCCAAACATGGTACATTTAATTGTGCTCCAGCAAAATTATTTAAGCTTTCAGCTGTAGTGAACACTTCTCTAAGTGTCATTTCAGAAAAGCAAGATGCAGATGACTCTTTCTCACGGAAAACGATTTCACAGCGTCGGATTCATCACATCACCATGAGATCGTGCCACACGATTAAGGCGGGCACGCTGATATTAACACACAGTTGGAACCGACGGCAGACTCGGGAAATATGAGAATACATACCCTCCTCATGACATAACTCTGAGATTTATCCCACAAGTGACTTTAGATTTTGTTGAACTATATTTTTCATATATATATATATATAACTTAGAACATGCTTTTCTACCAATGGGAAGGTTTTGAAGAACTTTCATGCGCTCCTGTCCTCTTTAACGTGTCATCACTTATCGCTCACGTGCTGCTCACATGAGGAGATTCAACCCCAGGTACATTCAACATCATTGTCTCACTTTTGGTCCAGCTTTTCTCCTGTATAATTTACAGAAGGTATCTGTTCAAATCCCAGACGTCTGTGACATGTGAGCTTCTTATGATTCCCTATATCTAATTTCCATTTTCCAACAACAAGCTGAGACAAGCATCCCCCCTCAGCTGCTCCCAGGCCGACACTACCTTTTCTCAATGACAGCCACTCTCATGACAAGTCTCCCATTTATGCCATGACATACGAGTGAATGGATTTCACATTCTCTTCACAAGAAAATGGGTTCCCATTTGGCATGTGTGACACTCCAGCTGATGTTGAAGACACCATTAGCGTTTTCACATCCTCAGAGTATGTCCAATCCCTGAGCATGCATGGCAACAGCATCACGAGGGAGGATAATGTGCTTTCAGGTCAGATGAGGATTTCAAGTGGGAACAGACATTTCACAGGATCTAAAGACTAACATAACAAATGATTCAAATCAAGATAAACTTTTGCCCTCTCAGAAATGCGCAAGTGACATTTTCATGGGAATAAATGTCTTTTTTGCTACTCTCTATGTACTGATGCAGTGCCATAGTTGTCCAGCCAGTAGATGAAAGCGTTTACATTTACTTTTCTAAACCCTCTGTGTCTGGTAGCTCTTGCTCAAGAGAAAGCCGCTGGCATGCAGGAGGCGACTGTTTTTTTTTACATTTCCTGTTTTGTCTGGAATAAACTGAGGAGGATCTGCGTAGTTAGCGCCACTGCTATGACTGATCAGGCACAGAAAAGAATGCCACCCACAGAAGTCAAATGTCCTCCGCAGAAAGTCCAAGGTACACATGGCACAGTGCCGCCCACACTGTTTGACTGACGCCAAGTGATCTCCAGGGAGCAGCTTAGCGCTCTTCCTCAAGCAGCAACTGTTACACTGCATTAAAGTGGCTTTCAACCTTTTTTTCTTTTCATTTTATTTGATGGGGGCCTTTTGGAACCCCCCCACCCCTCCACCACCACCACCACCTCCATTGCTCTGTAGTGAACCACAACATGAAAAAACAGCTCTCTTTTCACCATGCACCCTACAGCTCCTTATAACCCCTCACACCGGCAGCTGTGTGTACGCTCGAACTCCTGAGCGGAAGAGCAGTGCAGTCGCAAGCCTGGCCAACCGGCTTAGTTCTAATGTTAGATATGACATAGAAGAAAGATCTCCAGCCTAAGTTGCTGTGGCATCAGTGCTGTGAAATTTCCACAGTGCAACTGTTCAGTTTTCATTTTGCGTATTATGGGGCTTGAATGAAACATGTGATTTGCGTCATTTGATGAGATGCACGGATTAGAAAGTAAGGGACAGTCAAAGCAATTAGTTTAACATTTAACATGACACATACTTATATTGAGTGTAGAGTCCTGTGGTAAACAGAGGTGCTTTAGAGTTGCTGGAAAGAGGTAGCACCATATTGTAGCATCAGCTTTTGTGGAAACTGTAGGTTTGCTGCGCCCTCAAGCACATCCTACAACTAAATGATGCCCACATTTGACTAAGAGGATAGGTTGAGTATTTCTCAACCGAGGCCGTAATTAAATGTTGACACCCATCATTTATAATTGCACATAGCGCAACGCCATCACTACCTTAAATGATGAGAAATTTTATCACTCTGCTGCAGCTACACAGTCCAACAGGGCACTCCTCTTCAGCCTCAAAACCCAGTACAACTGTACTTTCTGAAAATGAGAAACTCAGAGAACAGTTAAAAATGTCTAGAAACTGTCCAGTCCAAAGATGATTGCAAATGGTACTTTCTAACAAGTTTAAGGCACTATTAAGCATATGTTTGTTCTTTATATGTTTCTTGTTTCTTATTAAACTGGGACATCTACATGACTGTGAGTCAACAGCCTTCACAAAGTATTGTGTTTGTGCTGTAATATCTGTGTAAACGTCTTAAATCTTGACAAATATCCCCTATATAAAAATAATAATAATTAAAAAAACTAAAACTAATACTTAAACTAATAAAAACTAAACTAAAACTAAACATTTTCAAACAATAAAACGAAACTGAAATGAGCAAATCTGTCCTGGAAACTAACTGAAACCTAAATGAATTGAAAACAAAAATTAAAAACAAAATAAAAATAAAAAATACTGAAAAATACCAAACTATAATAACTGTTTGGTGTACATCCACTTCGTTCTGCTGCTAACTCGGCTAATGCTGTATTCACTTAAAACTCACACCGCAGAAATTCCATCCGGTAAACTTGCAACTTGCAACAGCGGCGTTCACAGAAACAACTCACGATAAAATGAATTCTCACAAGAAGAACTTCTTCTCTTACAGGGAATACCAAAGAATAGAGCTCCCCTTGTTCCTGACAGAAATTCTGAGGTCACAGTTCAAATAAACTAGTTCAAGTTAGCTGCAGTTAGTTAGTTAGTTAGTTAGTATGCAGGTATACAAAGTGATGTATTATTGTAAATGATAAATAAAACTAAACTGGTTAGAAAGCGCTGTTTGCATTTTTTTATTTTTATTTTAATGGTTTTATTCCAATGAGGTAACAAAGCTGAAGTGGATGGCACCTTGATTGCTGAGTACATACTTAGGTATTTTCCACAGTCACCTGGGTAACAAGGATAATCAGGAAGACCTGATCCATGATGTACTTAAGATGACTTACTATATAATAAATCATTTTGCACAAGCAGCTGGCTACTGCCAAAATTTCTGTCAACATTTAACCCTCCTATTATGTTTGGGGTCAATTTGACCCCAGCCAATGTTTAACGTCTCTAAATGAATGATTAACATCATTTTTTTTTTTGCTTCATATTTAATGAGTGTTCCTAATGTAATGGGCACTACCGGGTAAAGATGAAATTGACATGATGATATGTTTTCAATGTCCTGTTCACACACGCAGTTTTATAAATAACAAAAATCTGTACCTAGAAATAATATAAAGCCATTAAAACACCAAAAATTTATATTTCTTTCCAATTTCAGATCAATCAGTGAGATTTTATGGTGATTTGCATATTTTTCCATTGTCGCGTAATAGGAATACTGGATGTATAAGTGGGGGTGGGGGGTTATGTTTTATTTAAAGGGCTATTTAGGTCGTCAACAAAGAAACATAAAGTACCTGACACATAAACTTTGGTAACAATTTTAATTATAATAATTTGTGGAGGTTTAAACTGCTGGGTTCAAACTGACCCCAAACATAAA
>OMLB01013676.1:1222-15445 GCA_900302555.1 Myripristis jacobus
GTGATGTCTGCCGAGCCACGTCCTCCTACAACACACTGGGATAAATTAACATGTCGTTTTAAAGAGCTTCACAGCGTCATTTCACTACTTACAATGCGAGGATCACTTAAATACTGACTGTACTGCCAAGCTGCCCACACTCGTTGAATGACAACCGGAAATGGATTTGGTCCCACCTCCAAATGCCTCCGACCACGGTGCTAATAGGAACCTTCTAATAGTTCCTCCTTCCTCTGCTGCTTCTTCTCCTTGTCTCAAGCCAAGTAACCTATGACCAATACAAAAAAAAAAAAGAGTTGAAGAAAGGCTGTATGAAGAGGTCCAATCCACCTCCATCAGTGTGTGAATCAAGAAACCTGATCCTGATTTTGTTGTTTGTTTTTTCTTCTTTTTCTCTTCTTCCTCCTTGTTTTCATCTCTGCAATGTTTCAACCACTAATCATTTTTTTGGGGGATTTTTATTTATTTATTTATTTAGCCTTGTCTTGTCTTCCTGGTCATAGTGAACAAACTTGCCCAGCGACCAGGGCAGCAGATTGAAACCACTAACACACACATCTGACACCTTCAGGAAACCCAGAGGGAGCACTGAATGTAAAATACGGTTTATCAAACTTACATCTTTTGTTGAACTTATTATGGCATCTCATAATTATTTGAAGAATGATGCATGACATCTATTTTTTGAATTTATATTTAAAGAAAAAAAAAAATCACGTACCCCCTGCAGTACTCTAACGTACCTCTAGGGGTACGAGAACCACTATTCTCATGGTTCTGCAGAATGCTGCCCTCTGTGTGTGTGTTAAACTTTAGGCAACATCATGGATTCTGGGACTCTTATCTCTGAAGAGTGTAGGAATCCTCCACAGCTGAATGTAAACTGTGTCTGGTTACATCTCTGAACTGTTCTGTTCAGCTGTAGAGACTCTTATGCAATCAAAAACCTTTCTAACCAACCGTTACCTGTGTTTCATCTTATATGTGATTCTATTTGATTGTCATGCTGAAGTTCCAGAGTTGCTTAGCAAAACAAACTGTCAGCAACACAAGCTGCAATATTTACACTTTCAGTTACACTTTAATTATGTTTTTTTTTTTCCCCCACTGAAGACAGATGAATCCTGTATGTCATACTATAATAAACGCTATTACATGAAATCAAACAAACTGATACAGGAAACTGTTTCATAAATGATAGGAAAGAAAATCGGTCATTTTGGCTGGTTCCATACAGCAAGAGAACCAGCTCACATCTCTCTGTCTGATAATTATTTTCTCCCTTTTTTTCATGTGAATGTCATATCTGGTATCCTTATCAAAAAAAAAAAAAAATGGCCACAGAAAATGAGCACTAGATGTAGACTCTCCTCAATAAATTATACAAAATAAACAATGATTAACACAAAATGTGAATATGAACATTGAATATTTGACTGGACCCTAGTAATTATAATAATTCAAACACACCATGATTAGTACAGAATATGAGCAACAAATTAGGACTTCAATAACATGATGTATCACAATAATGTATCCTTCAATCTCTAACCACATATAGAAAAAAAGGATAAATAAGGCAGGGTTAACAAGATAGTCGGTAACACTTTACAATAACAGTACAACAATTAACGTTAGTTAATGCCGTAATAAACATTAAGGGACAGGTAATGAACATTAAGTAACAGTTAACTAACCATTAACTAATATGTGTGTCTAAGAATCATTTACTAATGCTGTTCATGTTAAGGTATTAATTTATATGTTATTTAAGGGTTATTGTAGATATTATTAACATTAGTAAATGCCATAATTATTAACTAACATTAACTAACAGTTAATTAACCATTACGGCATTAACTAAAGTAAACTAACGTTAATTGTTGTACTGTTATTGTAAAGTGCTACCAGATAGTCTTAAGAACCTAAGTCCCATCTTCACTACTATTTTTCTTTGTCACTATGATTTTGTTTTTGTAGCAGAGGAAGTTCCTTCTCTCCTCACAGTCCCTGGCTTCCCAGGGTGCCTGGCTCTCCTTGGACAGGGCTCCACAGTGCTGCCGCTGGGCCGGACAGCGGGGCAGGTGCTGGGTGAGCGGCGGCCTTCCATTCAGCTGCAGCCACTCCCCGGCCAGCATGCGCAGCCCGATCCAAACCTGAGAGGAGGAGGCAAGCAGCACAGTTCACAGATTCTCCCACAGCTCCAGCTGAAAGCCAACAGAGACATCCTGAAGGTTGCCTTGCTCAATTCTAGTGGTGGATGAGAAAAAACACATACAGAGTGTATTCATGTGTAGCTCCTTCCTCTGCCTCAGCAAACTATTGAGCATGGCCTGTCAGCCCCAGCTGCTGTGGTAGGGGCCCTGAGTAACTCTCAAACACACACGCTGCTCATACTGCATGTCCAGGGCCCTGCCATCTCAGCTCATTTCCAGCAACCTTTTTTCTCACCTCTTTTTTTCCCAAATGATATTGATAATAAAGCTACAATATGCAACATTTCATTTCAACATGTCACCTATGCTGATGAGCTGTCCACTTTGAAAAGGCCATCCAGCCTGAGGTTGAGGTAAGTGGCTTTTTTACAGCCATGACATGTGAGGAAACCCACAGTCAATACAGTCAGTTTTGTTGGCTACAACTCATCAAAACTTGAGTTTAGTCTAATTTTAAGGGTTCGTGATTGGAGACAACTGCTCGTGATTCACAGCTGTCTGTATAGGCAGTAGATGCATAATGAATAATGCCTTTGCCCTCATCTATAATGCCACAAATTGGCATTAATGAGGGTATCATTAATGACACTGTCAAACTCAGTTAGCAAAACTCATCTGAATGAATGAATGAATCAATCAATCAATCAATAAGTAAACAGCCTTTTAAAAGAATGCCTCAGTTTTTTGGAAGGGGATTGTTTTTTGTGGTCTAGCTCAAAAAGACAAGCATGCTCTCAACTCAGTTCATTCAAAGTCCATATTCACAAGCTACAACGAGAGCAGGAAACTATTAATTAGGAAATCAAGTACGGCATCCTTGCTTTGGCAATTTTTTTTCCATCAAATAAAATTTACTGGCTGATCTGATTGAACTGAAAACTCAAACTCAAACTCCGATCTGATTTCACAAATATGTTGTTTTTGTTATTTTAGCAGTAATTTTAGGATTATGTTTATTTTGGTTACTATAAGTATGGTTAGCTGTTTTAGGGGAAAACACTGCGCATGTACACTGTGCATGTATCAGATCAGAGTGTGTTTTGGAAAATGACCCACAATGTGAGCCTCCCATCCTCAAACCTCGTTGGTTGTGGCCTCCTGGATCTCCATGCTGCTGTAGCTGTGGCTGTAGTGCAGGCTCAGCAGGTCGTACAGCTGGACGCCGTACTGAGGATGCTCCATGGCCCTGCAGTGCTCCAGGGCCTCCTCCCACGTCTTGTTCTCCTTCACCAGGACCACGTTGTGATGGTAGCAGACAAACTTTAGCTTTTCAGAGCAGTCAGTGCTGTACAGCTGCTTTGTTTTGAGGTCAATGCTGCCACAGTCTGCAGTAGATGGCTCATGTGGTGCCCAATTGATGTTCGACTCTCCTTTAGCCCAGTTTCTGTTCTGCGAGGCATCTTCTCTGCAAGAAAACAAAACCACAAAACAAACTTAGAAACAGACTGTAATTGTTTTTATTTAAAAAAATACTAAAATACTAAAATACTAAAACAGACCAGTTTACACCAGGCTGTAGTTCAAACCCTTGACCTAGAGCCTGGTGTCTCTTTCATTATGCTGCAGGGATTTTCTTGACTGCTTTATTATTACACATTATCATCGTACCCGCTGGGATTGTGTGTATGAATCTGAGCTGCTGTTTTGTGTTTTTGGTTTGCTTGCTTTTATTGTTTAAGTCTTTTGTATTTCTTTTATTTTCTTTTTTCCATTTGCTACTTGCTGTACAAGTAAAAACGAATAATGACATAGTTTAAAAAAAACAACAACATCAAGAAAAACAGGAACATCACCTTGTACCGGTCCACCTCCAGACGGAGCTGTTGTTCGGGTCTCTGTAAAGACCAATCCACACTGTGTTGTGTTTGCTGAGCTCGGGCAGCTTGTGGGCCTCCGCTCCTGGCCAGAGAATAGCCAGTTCACTGAAATTCTTCTCGCAGGACTGCTGAGCCTCTGTCCAGCTCGTCATCACATCACTCAAATGGAAATTTGAGGAACTCATATGGTAATTTGAGTAATATGACAGCACAGATTGATCCAGGCAGAGAGCAGCAACAAACAAGAGGAAGAGGGGGAGATCAGAGCTGACCATGACGAATTTTGACTCTGCTCAAGTCGAGAGGATTAGACTTGCTGTGGTTTCTGTCCGGTCAGTCTGTAGAGAGAATCAGCTGATGACAGAATAAATAGGCTTGGAGGAGAGGCAGTGACAGCTGTGGTACAGCCTCCGTCAGCCAGCTCAAAGGTGTGGTCAGCAGACACCAATGTTCATTTGACAAGTATTTGAATTTCAATTTAGTCTAAGCCATCTACAGTGGAGTCCTGTCATTAGTCAAATGACAGGACTCCATTGTAAAAATACTGTTGTGTTGCCTGAGCTTCCTTCGCTTATTATTCTAGCCAGTCCCCCTGCAACACTGTATTAACTTCACACCTGAAACAATACAAAAGAGAATCAACACTACGACTTGTTCTCTTCTGAACTTTGATTGCTGGAACTTCAGTGCATCACATCCCAGTTCATACCTGAGATTCACAAGATGAGTTGAAACCACAGAAATTCAGTTTCTATGGTTGAAACTTGCATCTGCTTGCACAATTATTGTAACTCCTAGCAAAAGAAAGTTAATACATTTGATCTGCAATGTTCTGAAACCTGCCAGTTTAAACCAATGAGATCATGAGACGACATATCCAGCGACTCTCTTTACTTCAGTGTTTCTGATGGATTTCTGTAGCTGGATAGTCTGTACGCACAGCTCCACGTTTCCTTCACTGGAACGGGACGTCACAGCATCATCTATAAAATTTCACCAGCATGTCATTTATTGTGTCAACTCAGGAAAATGGACGCTGCGGATCTGATTTCATATCTAGAAAAAGCTGAGAAACTGAGGATACATTTAAAGTGTGATTAGAAGAGACACTGATTCAATTCAACAGTGAGTTGAACAATTTTACCAAATTCACTTCAATTGAAACTTTATTTTGCATCACAGCCAGCACTAAACAAAATATACAAAATAATGGAACGAAAAGGCCTCCCGATGGGAAACGTCAATGGATAACCTACAAAAGACTGATAAAGGGTGAAAAAACAGACATAAAACAACAATGTAGAACCAAATCCAGTCATGTATTGCGTAATGCAAAGCGTCGTCCATCTGTTTCCTAATTAGTCTTTCAAATCTTCAACATTCAAAACTGTCCACTCTCCATGCTCCGATGGGGAAATCAGGCTGCAGGCAAATGATTGGATTTGAATCTTCCGAGTCAACAGGAGCCAGTAATCGTCTCCGTGCTGACCTCTGTCTGCCTTAACAAGCTCAGCGGCACTGATAATGTGCTCAGGCCTGAAGTCAGATAAAACACAGATGACTGTGATCGGGTAATACGTGTAACACATTATGGACAATATTGTAATGTTGAGCTGACGATAGGAGCTGCTTGGTCAAATTTTCATGTGTTGGGAAGGGAAGCCAGTTAGAGCCCTGCATGACAGTAACTCTTCTTCACACACCTTTAGTATCAAATCTGCAAACAATAATGATGTCACCCTTGAAATATACAGCTAGGTCTGGAGGAGATCAGAGACAGAGGATACATCAGCATCATGTGGAGACAAACTGTGGCTGCATTTGGAACCAGGTAAGTTCAGAGGACAGAGTGTCTTAGTATTTTTCACAGCTGTCTGCATTACTGAAAGACAAGTATCAAGCAACTCTTCAAGGATTGTGTTTTTTGGAATGAGCACTCCCACAAAACATACTCCACATACCTTAGCCATGATTACAGCTGGGCCTGTTAAGATGTGTCTCTGCTAGCTGTGGCAAAAGTGATTTGGTTGGCCTTGAACCAGCGGTGGAAAGGGTACTGCAAAGTACTACTCAAGTAGAAGTACTGTTACTGTGCTGATACTGTAATGCAGTGGAAGTTCTGCTGTAAAAATCTACTGCAGTAAAAGTAAAAAGTGTCTCATTTAAGTTTCTATGCAGTCAGAAAAGGAGGAGAGAGCTACATTCTTTTAAAGGGGCATTCTGCAAAACTGCAAGGGTCATTTGAAGTGAGGAACTGCTGGATGGTGGTTGAGTATACATGGTTCTCATCACCATTCCACATTTCTTGCAGTCTAAACGGTTTCATCGTGCAACTTATATAAAAAATTTGACAATGACAGAAAGTAGATCCAACAGCGTAGAAGCAGGTTCCTCTTCTCATCTTTGCTGACTGAACTTTTATTGTGAAAGGTTCCACAATCTGTCATTGATCATTTGTTCTCCATAATGGATATGATTTAAAATCTAGTGAAGGACATCACTAAAGCAAAACAGTGCTGTAGTAAAAGTAAATTAAATTACGGACTTTAAAAAAATACCCTAAAAAAGTACAAGTACACAAAAAAGCTACTCCATTACAGTAATGTGAGTAAATGTAATTAGTTACTTCCACCTCTGCCTTGAACAATGAAGCAAAATTCCTAATGAGGGACATTCAAGTGATGAATATGGCTTTTGTGACTTTTCCTGAAAAAAAAAGTACTCTGCTCCATGTACAGGTGCTGCTGCTGGTGAAGGAGAAGAAGATGTGGGAGGCGGCCAGCTCTGACCTCGTCCTCCTCGTGCCAACAATGCATAGATGCTGGACTTTATTTCCCTGTCATGCCCTGTGACTTATTTGTTCATCTGCATTCCCACTGTGTATGTAAATATGTTAGCATACTAAGTTATCTAAGTGTTATGTAATCTGTTGCTTATAATATGATGTGACTGCAGTACAGCAGTACTTTGCGCTGGATGGGTTATCGAATATGATAAATGGATAAGACGTTATAGTAAAAAATTGTAGGATTGCTAAGGTGTGTGTTCATTGTTAATGTATCCTTCATACGTTTCAAAGCAATTCATGTCATTGTGGTTGCTGCCAGTCTGATGAGTTTAGTGGCACGGCTGTTTTTATTTGCCATAATTACAATTCTTGTAAATTTGTATTGTTGGAATGACTGAATGTTGTATTCCTGTCTTCAGTCTGGTTGTACTCAGTGTTCACACTTTGTACTCCACATTATGTGTTCTTTTAACATTGTGGATGTCACTGAGGGTTTTATCAGTTAAGCATCAATTCGACAGTAGCTGTCCCTGAGTGTTGCCAGTTGACTGTTTATGGTGACACTGAGGAGAGTTTTCATCCAAAATTATAAGGAACAGTCTAAGTCTCTATGAAACTTTTCAAATGACTATTT
The DNA here is from genome assembly GCA_900302555.1 of Myripristis jacobus. Lineage (NCBI taxonomy): Eukaryota > Metazoa > Chordata > Actinopteri > Holocentriformes > Holocentridae > Myripristis > Myripristis jacobus. The sequence continues at coordinate 8,678 of OMLB01013676.1, forward strand.
TCACAGTAATATACTGAAACCAGAATGAGGGTAAAAGCTCACAATTATTCTTGCATTTCAGAAATGTGTAAAAAAAACATGTGCAAAACACTGACAAGATGATTTCCAAAAGCACCTAAAATCGATCATATTTTTAATAATCAATCAATATAAGTATTTTAGAATTTCAGCAGACCAATTTTCTGATCCTAGGTTTTAAATTACTTTTTGAAAATAATTATCACAATCGATATCAATGTCAGGACTAATCAGTTAGAACTAAAGAATAAACACTGACTATCTGATCAGCATCGTGTAGTTGAATAAAATAATAAGTAAAAAGAAATAATAAGTAGTAAAATGTTGAAAGGCATGTGGTGATCTTCACTGATGACTGATAGGTTGATTTTTCCTGCAGTTTGCTATAAGGTAAAATCATTTGCTTTTTCCTCTAATTACGGCTCTGCTTGTTACTGGCAACAATGTCCTTAATGATCCAGCAGGTGGCACTGCAGCAAATCTAAAATATAATAAAATTAAAATTAAAATTAATGAACCAGTGGACATACAGCGTAGTTCACTCCTGCTCCTTGCTCTGTGCCATGTTTTCCAGTCGTCCTCTCACAGGGAGCAGCTTGGACCGTGCAGGAAGAAGACAGGAGGAAGCTGCTTTGGATGCAGACTGTTGCAGTACCAATAAACGGACAGTAGGTGGCTCTACAGAGACAGCTTTGGAAAACAACCAGGCCTGCACTCTGTCTCCCTGCCATGCAACACGTCCTCCTCCTGCCTACCAGGAAGTCAAGTGGAGGAGACAGGAGGACGACAGCAGCAGATCCACTTAACCTGTCAGTGCTAAAGGAGACGCCAGGCGAGTTGAAGCGCCTTTTCCTCCATAATGAGGCAGCAGGCAGCAGGGCATGCAGGCTGAGAGAGGAGGTGGCTGCACCACAGGGATGGAGAACTGGGAAACTCTACCCACCAAACACTCCTAGCCCTCCTCATACTTCCGTTTTTGTCCCTTAACTCTTGGCCTTCTCAAGGTCCTGTGTCCTACTTTTGATTTTCCTCTTTTCTCCCTCTTTTTTCCTTAACCCTGTATTTTTCAAACTAGGGGGGTTGGGGCTTCCAGTGTTTGCTCAGCAACATTTAATTTTAATTTCAACATATTTTTGGTTCACTAGTAATTAATACCAAAATAAGTGACTAAATTAATATATGAGCTATTATTTTAACATCTCACCACTATGAGTGTAATTTCAAGTCTTCTTTAAATTGTTTGTCTTATGAGGTGATGTATGATTACACCACCCAAGACAGTGAGTTGCATGTGCAGCGGGCTAATCAGGGCCTGGATTGGCAGTGCCAGCTCTCATTAACATCAGCATGGCACATTGCAGAGCTGGCAGAACAGGGGCCAAGCAGCTGTCAGCGGTAATGTCGATTATCTTGGCTTTCTTGGAAAAATTCTAAAAGACAGGTGAGAAAGCTGTCAGTCGTGGTATGTCTGGCTGGTTACTGGGGAGGAACCAGGGAAGCTACTTTTAGCTCTAATTAACTAAAGTTTATGTGTAATTTAATAAAGGTAAAAGAAAAATGTGGAGCTCCAGATGGAGATCAGCACTGTATGAGGACAAGCTGAAGAACTGTTACACTCTCTAATGCAATTACAGTAAATGCTTATGATTTAACTTGGAGGTGTAGAAGGCAGTACATTATTCCATCAAACCTTAAACCCAATGAGTACAGCATCTACAAAATATATTGCAAATGCACTGACTTTAACTGCATGCAATTAAAGAAAAAGGACAGGGAGACAGCTTTTTTTTTCAAGGTTTATTTTTTTTCTGTCATTACTCTTAAGCGGAGTTACAGTAGCTCTGCCTCTCAGCTTCCTCCTTCCACGGTTATTAAGCCTTTAAAACACACCAATAGGGAGATGGATACAGTAGTTACCATAGCACTGGGCCATAAAGACACATCTAAAGTGGCAGTAGGAGGTGGAGGGGGGGGCACAGGGACACAACAAATACTGTCACCGACCAACCGTCTCGCCATTAAAGGAAAATAACAGATAAAATCAGAACACTCAAACACACGGTTGCTGCTGCCTACATATAGTAGTGCTAGGGGGTTGTGATGCTATGACTTGACTATGAGTGGGGTCTGTGTGTAAAAGAGAAGTGAAGGGGGTGGGAGGTTGACTGGGGTGGTCCCTTTCTTGACTTCCTTTCTGGACAGGAAGTGCCTACTCCTTAGAGTGCATGTACATCAGCAGGTCAGCAACACGGTGGCTGTAGCCAAACTCATTATCATACCTGGAGAGAGACAGGCAAAAGAAGAGAGAGAGGGGTTAGATGGTCCATTTTAAAAGTAAGCACACATTTCTTATCCAGTCACCATACAGAACTGTATGCCAGTTGTATATGCAGAGTTATAGCTTTTTTTTTTTTTTTTTTTTAAGTAAAAACACATTGTTGTATTCACACTGAGGTGTATAAGACCTGGCAGGATTTGTGCTTTAAAAGGCTACGGCGCAGAGTCATTGTTGACAATCCATGGCCAACCAATCAGCATCGACTAGAAGGACTGAAGAAATAATATCAACTGAGAACTGACCAGGAAATGAGCTTGACGAAGTTGTCATTGAGGGAGATGCCGGCGCCAGCATCAAAGATGGAGGAGTGGGTGTCACCGATGAAGTCAGAGGACACCACCTTGAAAAAACAGGTCACACAACTAAGACCCACAGCCCAACACAGCTCAGTAGCCACTTGCACATTTCTGCTCCTACAAAATGCAGTCACTCGTCCAGTGACTTTGACATGAACTCTTTTGGAGTATTTATATGCACTGTGGTGTGTGTGAAATGTTACCTGGTCCTCGGTGTAGCCCAGCACTCCCTGCATAGGGCCATGTGCGGCCTTCTTTACAGCTTCCTTAATCTGAGCGTAGGATGCGGGCCGGGACAGACGGCATGTCAGGTCCACCACTGACACATCAGCCACTGGCACCCTGAACGCCATGCCTGTCAGCTTGCTAGACACACACACACAGATAGAGAAAAAATAAGACACTGAACAAACGCCTGTCACTTCAGCTATTGTTCTACAGCTACTCCGATAAATGAGAATGAAAAAGTTGAAGACACTAGCTTCCCAGCCACAAACATAAAGGATGAAACGGAGGAAGATTAATGTGTATCTGTATGTGCATCTGCTCACCCGTTGAGTTCGGGGATGACCTTGCCCACTGCCTTGGCAGCGCCAGTAGAGGCTGGAATGATGTTCTGGTGAGCGCCACGGCCGTCACGCCAGGCCTTGGCACTGGGACCATCCACTGTCTTCTGAGTGGCTGTGTATGCATGGACTGTGGTCTGCAGAGGACAGGCAGGTCATGAGACATGCACCAGCCATCTCCATAGTGCCTAAATTCTAAACTCTGTCTCTAAACTACATCCTGTGAGGCTGATAAATATATCCCACAATACACTGTAGTACCTACAAAACAGCCTCGAAAACTACAATGAATAAAACCCCTGGAGGTTGATATAGGTATAAACCTTTAGACTCAACTAACAAAAATGTGGAATAAGCACATAATCTAATCATAATCAATGAGCTGGGCTGGTGATGAGACCCATGTAAACTCAACCATCAAATTACATCCTTGTTCCACATGTCTTTTCAGTCTGAACAGTCGTCACATGGGTTAGCTCTTGGCAATTTTGCATATTCTGCATTCAACATAGAAAGATAACAGATTTGGAAGTCACTGGTTGCCACTTGGGTTGGGCCGATGCAAAAAAATTTAAACTGGTTTGATATTCACAAAAACACTCAGCTGTCCCAGGTGGATCATAATGCGAGCTGTGAGGAGCCCTTCGGGACCCCTATTGACTGTGTATCCTTGTTACTAACGGTTATAACTTTTCAATAAAACAATTACTAAACAACAACTTACTCTCTTTAACAGGACATAAAACCATGGCGCACAACAATTTGTGGCACACAAACTAGAGAGTCTCTGCCACTACAGAACATTCAAGAAATGAAAAGATAGATGGAGGATGAAGACGGAGACTGGAGATGCAGCAGAAGAACTTGTGCCTGAGAGATGTGTCTGCTGTTTGGGCGTTTTTCAGCTTTAAAAAATCTGACTTGCTCTCTCAAGCTCAGGAGCTTTGGGAAAACAGCAGCTCAGACATGACCTCGACCACGTCCCGGAAATTTCGCTTCTCTTGGGGATGTTCACAAATTAAAGCTTGGCCCTATGTGACCTATTCTCCAGGTCATCAAGACATCCAAGAATGAATTACTCTGCGTCTGCAGTGATTTTATGGTGGGTTCAGGTACAGTGAGCCTTTAAAAAGCTTTCACCTCCCAATGCTTCTGTCAAGGTGGCACTGGAAAGCATTTATTTGTTCCCAAAGTGAGTCTATGAAGGATTGAACAGGCTGGACTGACGAATGCCAGTTCAGTTGGTTTGCGTAATATCTAACTGGTTTAACCTCTTACACTGAACCGCACCCGCAAAACTGAAACTCTCGCTGCCACTAAAGTGATGGAGCTTTTTAGAGTAGGTGCACACATTGACTGTGACTTACCATAAGAGCCTCTTCGATGCCAAAGTTGTCATGGATGACTTTGGCCAGGGGTGCCAGGCAGTTGGTGGTGCAGGAGGCATTACTATCAACAGACAGACAAACAGGCAAGATCAGTATCCACTAGACTGCACGGTTTCACTTCTCTTAGCAGGCAGGAACCAGGCTGTAAGACATGTACCAATAACGTGCTTTGTGTGAAACCCTAGACTCAGCTGTATGTGTGAGACATCTTAGATCGACAATTATCACACTTCTGGTGAAGATGGGGACCTAAAGGAGTAGAGGAGTGTGCGTGAACGTGTTATGTGTGTGGGAGTGAGCATGTGTTACCTGACGATGGTCATGGAGGAGGGGTCGTATTTGTCCTCGTTAACTCCCATGACGAACATTGGCGCATCAGGTGAGGGGGCGGAGACGACCACACGCTTGGCCCCGCCCTGGATGTGAGCCTGGGAGAGAGAGCAGAGGTTGGAAACTGCTGTGCAAGTGTGTCTGCATATAAATCTCAGCCTGTATGTATATGTGTGTGTGTGTGTGTGTGTACATACAGAGGCCTTCTCCACACTGAGGAAGACTCCAGTGGACTCAACGACGTACATAGCTCCACTATCACCCCAGGGGATTTCTGATGGCTTCATACTAGAGACAGAAAAGGAGAGAAGTCAAGCAGAGATTAATTCATCAATGAATTATCATTGAATTACTGTTCCTTTTGTGTGTGTGTACTGGTATAATCGAGCAGAATAAAAGCACAGTATCATATGTTGATGGTTTCTAAAGGTGTTTCACAGTACACAGACAGACAGATTCGGATGGACTGCTCTTCATAAAGCGTCTCTGTCTCTCAGCAGGACTAGCAGAGAGCACTGTGTTCAGGGAACACAGGGTCCTCGTAGGGCTGTGTTAGAAATCAAATATCACAATATCTTTGACTGAATACCTCCATATCGATATTGTCATAATATTGTTGGGATGACTACTGGTGCTTTCATAAGATATTTACACACAAGAGATTTTTTATACTGTATTACTATAATTATTACTAATGTGGACGCAATGGCCAAGCAAATACTAGAACACTTACAACAGTTTAGTAAGTTCAGAAAATTGCATCTCTTTACTGTATTGCAGCCTTTAAAACAAGGCAAAGACTGATAACATATCACAATATTAAAAAAATCTAAAATTCCAGATGATATCTCATCTCGTACAAACACTTTGATATATTAGCAATACTGTATATTGCAAGAAACTGAGGGAAAGAGCCAGTGACCAAGAGAGAAAGAGACACACAGAGAGGGGGAGATGGAGGATGGGGGGTCTTGTTAAGAATGATACATCCTGTGCTGTCTCATTTAGCGCTCAGCGCCTCTTTGGACAGTTTGATTTTAGTGCCAAAAAAAGGCAATAATTCAATGAACACACTGGAGCATAAAAGGCACATTGCCTTGTAAAACATAAATTCGGCTCAACTGCAGGAGAAGACGGATAAAGGAATAGAATGTGGCAAGTGCTCAAGCAGAAACTCGGTGAAAAAAGGAATGTCTCCTCGCTAACCCTTTTGTCTGCTGGCACTGCCTTTTGCAGAGTGGAGGCGCCATTCCTCAATGGCCTAAACCAACAGTGAGTGGAAGGGGGTTGATGAGGGATTAGCGAGCTACATGAGCTAACACGGGGGCAGCAGACAGCCTGATTCCATGTGCCACGGATTCACCGGGGTATTACACACCAGGACGGCAAACTGTCAGTATAGGATGAACAATGAAATGAACTGCCTTTAAGGACTCTAAGGTTTGGAAACGAGTGATATGTTGGTTAAAACGCAAGCATCAAAAATCATCAAAAACCCAAAACAACATCAACACTAACCACTGGAAGACAGAGATGGTGTTGCCGTCGACAAGGAGCTTGCCGTCCTTGTGGGAGACCTCACCATGGTAACGGCTGTGGGTGGAGTCATACTTGAACATGTAGACCTGTGGAGAGATGTCCGAGCATGAAGGCATGTGTGTGTTTTGCTTCAGGATGAACCAAATGCTCATATATTTTTGATATAAATTCTGTTATGGAAGACCGAAAAAAGTAAAAAATATTTTAACTTTTATTTTAGCTTATACTGCATATTAGAGTGCCTATGTGTCGCAAATGCTCTCTCTCTCTCTCTCTCTCTCTCGCTTACTCAC